>JAQZBX010009271.1:5275-46538 GCA_029593785.1 Cabassous unicinctus
AAAAAAAAAAAAAAAAAAAAGAGATACAGGAGCTCTGTGACCTTGATCTCCTTTCCCACCCAAGGACCTGGCTTGCTCCAGTGTCCTGCTTTAGGCTGGAGGAGATCCTGGCTAGGCTGATTAGAAGCTGAGTCTCAGGTGTTTTGCCCACTGAGATGACTGGGTTCCACAGGAGATCACCTCCGTAATGGGGCGGAGGTGCACAGCGTGGCCATTTGTAGCAGTGTCTCTATCCTCAAGGTCTCTTCAAATGGAAGACACTGCTTGAAGCAGGAATCATAAAATCAGGGAGCTAGTGAGGGTCCCTGACATCATCAGATGAGCCACCTAAACTGTTCTGAACAGAACAGTGCCTATCCATCATATTCATTCATTCTATTCATTCTATTAATTAATTAATTCATTCATTCATTCTACTGCTTATCAAAAATGTCATGCTCACTTGAAAAAAATTATGTGATATGGGAACATAAGAAGAAGGGGTTGAAAAATCACCTGCAGTCCCACTAATTATTGCTCTTAACCGTTTGGTGTTTCTCCTTCCTGGGTTTTCTCCCTCTATGAATCTACACTGGAAATGCATATGAATGTATGTGTGGCAATTTGATATTATTTTTGAATTCCAAAAAATAGATACAGATTATGTTTGTAAACTGGTCTGTTCCTCTGGGCACGATACCCTTTGATTGTATTAGATTCAGCTGAGACATCTGATTAAATTATGTTACGATTAGGGCATTGATTCAACCACTTCATTAGAGTGTGACTCAGCACTGAGTCCCAGCCCCCTTGGTGGGCTGATAAAACAGACTCTCACACGAAAGTAGACATACAGAGTAAATACACAGGATCCTGCGGTCCAGGAAGAGAGATGAGCCTGATAATTTACAGCTGACCTTGTGAAGGGACCAGAGCAGCTGAGTCCAGAAAGAAACGAGCCCCAGGCTTCCTACGCCAGCCTACAGCTGAGATCAGAAGAAGCTGGGTCCATGGAGCCTTAAGAGGAAAGAGGAAGGCTGAACCCTCACAGACATCGCCTGCCATCTTGCTTCAAAACGTGGCAACAGACTTTGGGTGAGGAAATACTTCCTATGGTACCTTGAGTTGGACTCTTTAGAGCCTTGTGACTGTAAGCTTCTACCCCAAATAAACACCCTTTATAAAAGCCAACAGATTTCTGGTACTTTGCATCAGCACCCCTTTGGCTGACTAATACAATATGCATTCTATTCTGTTTTATATACTACTTTTTCTAACTTTATATGAGAAGCATTTCCCAGGCCTTTAAAAATTCTTTACAAATGCATTTAAAAATAATTGCACTCCATTCCAGTCCATGGATATACTATAAGTTCCTTAACCATTCCTCTACTTCATTGCTTTAGAGCATGTCCAATTTTTTGTTGGGAACAGCTATTTGTTGATAAACTCTGGATGTAAAGCACTGCCTTAGATTATTTCCTTAAGATAAAATTCCAGAAGTGAAATAAATGGGTCAAAGGGGATGGACACTTTTAAGACCCCTGGACTTGACACCAGGTATTTCCTTGAAACCCTGCAGGGAATAATAACATATCCTCCACTAGTGACTTGTGAAAACCCTGATAAAAGTGTGCCATGCTTGGTCAATGTTATTATCAGTAATAATAGGAGGAATAATCCTGACCTTCAATGCCAAGTTCTTCCTGATATTGGCATTAAATCCCTTTTGTTGAATTAAGTTCAAACGTCTTCCTTCTTGTTCTCAGTAAAAGAAAAAACTAGCTGCTTCCTATTCCTCTGACCAGTCTACTTTAAGAAAACCTGGTACATGTTCCTCGTCTTCCCAATCTCCTCTGCTGCTGATTCATCGGCGCCCAAAAGTGAACCAGTGGCTTTTCTTCCGTATGCATTCTCCAGGTTCTTCCTCCCACACAGAAAGCACCCTGCTCCACCCTACAGAGCTCTCTGAAAAAGGCCCTACCAGAGATGACCTCACTCGCCCACAGGCCACACCCTCCGATTTATATACTCGAGATATATACTCGAGATTCCCCGTGGTACAGCACTGAAGTGCTGCCTTGTGGATTAATGATTAAATTGTAGTGGGCCTTTACTGTAAATAAGTAAAGAGGAAAACAGTTTATATCATCCAGTTTGGAATCTCTTTGGACGACCCCTCCTGTTGGCCCTTTGCAGTGCCAAACCTGCCGCTCAAACCCATGTTCTAACCTGCAATAACCTCTTAAACCATTTCTTAAGACTGTTTGGATTTCCACAAAGAAATGTTGCTAGAAACGCAGGCAACACTCATTTTCATTACTTGAAATTGCTTTTTCTTGTAGCTAATCTTTCAAAATGAGTTGACGGGGAAAGAACAACACATGTACTATCAACCCTAGTAATTGTGGTAAAATCTGCCTGTGACTCATATGGTTACTTTTCTTTCTATGCCAAGAGGTGAACATTTCGAAGATGTATCAGAGAGGAGACCACTCTATAAGGAAGGATTGAAACGGTAGGACAGGGATTTCTAGCGTAGTGCTGAGGAAGCCACAAACCCCCTGGAGTCTCAGGCTTGGATTAGACACCCTTGGAGTCACTTGACTTACCTCAATGGTTTTACAGGTGTCCTCCAGCTGGCTGATTGCTCCCTGGACTCGATCGTTGCTTCCCACAAGGATGGCAATGCCATCACTGAGTTCAGACTAATGAAGAGACAAGAGGGACGCAAGTCTTAGGGGTTTCCTAGTCACCACTGATCGTGGATTAGTAGTAGTACCATCCTCAACGGGTTCTTAAGCTAGGGTCCACACAACCCCCAAGACTAATAGGGAGGCTTGGGAAGCCTGTGAACCTCCTGATATTGTTTGCAAATTTTCTACCTATGTATATAAATGAAAAGGTTGCATGGGTTTCATCAAATACTTCAGGGAGATTGAGACCCTGCTAGAAACATTAAGCACAGTGACTCTTAGGGCATAGATAGAGAACAGCAAATTCAATGAATTGCAAGTACTGTTTATAAGTTGAATGGAGTCCAATGTGTGACTTCAGGGTCCAAAAATGAATTTCTTGCCTTTTGTGTAGCTCAGGCTCAGTTTTACTTGGGAAATGTATATAGTAAATGCCCATTCATTTATTCAACATACACTTATTATGGGCCTATTATGAATACACACACACACATACACGACTAAGCCGTCACAAACTTGAAACTGTAACATTCTACTGGTTCTAGAAAGTCCCTTCCTCTTTTGCCTGGAGAAGAGATTCCGTTATTCCTGCTGACTTGTTTCCCAAGGGTGGCTTATGGAACAACCGTGAACACTGAATGGGAACTTAGGGGGCCCACCTGTTTGGTCTAGTTCTACCCTTTACTTCTCTATGATATTGGGCAAGACATGTAATCAATTTGTAACCTGATTTTTCCTCATTTAAAGTGATAAGATTGAAGTAGATCTGTGGCTATAAAAATTTTTAAGCTGCAGAACTCTTTCTTCAAATGGAAGCTAAGATGGAATCCCAATAAATAAAAGTGAAGCTGCTTAGGCTGAACAGGAACTGGGCTGGGGGTCCCTCCAGTCTGTCCTCTCAGTCTCCCACAGGCCCGGAGACACATCCATGAGGCTTCAGGGCCCTGAAAGAAGTAGCTTGAAAGCAGGTACTATTCACTTCTAACACCCTATGATTTTGGGGGGAAAGGGGAGACTAAATCATAAGTGAATTGAAAAATAAAATGTTATAGATATCTTGCTAAATCCTGCTTCTTCAGAGTAGTAGCTTCTGGTTGTAACTGGTTTTGTCCAAGAGTTTGGCTTTCAAATTTGATTCCAACTTGGATGCTCACAGTAAAATACTGACCAAATGCGGATTCTGTGATTCTAATTGAAAGAAAAAGCTGCGATATGCAGCCACTCAGGTTCTCCACGACTAGAGTGGTTATGTCTATGTGAGCACCCAACCTCATTTTTATTTGCATCAAATGGATAAGTTCCTACCTGCTCCTGTATGAAAGTGGCAAGGAAGTGTGGGTGAGGTAGGTGGTGGCGGTGGTGGAGGATGCTTTGTTTGGCCATAAGGAGGGGGTCAAGGTGAGGCTGTGGGGTGAGAGGCAGGCCCCCTTCCTCAAGGAGGCCCTACAACACCTGGCCTAGGTGACCTCAGGGGTAGCAGAAGGCAAGTGTTTTAAAGCTGTTCTTTAAACACCATTCATTGTCATTCCCGCCCCCCACCCACCCACCCCAGTGGGAGAGAAAAGGACATGAGGGGGCCAAAGGAACATTTCAGTGGTGAATGAAGAAAAGTAATCCTTTTCCTATCTATCGTCTGACCTTCAAATAATGCTTGAGCAGCTTGAGCTTGGGCCGGATGTCTTCAGCAACCTCCTAGCAGCACAAAAACAATGACCCTTCCTCTCGGCTCCCTTTTCCCTGTCCAGCCTTGCCCGCCACGGTCCCCGGAATCCTGCGTGCGGCGCGGTGGGCGCCGGCCCCGCAGCATCCACCCCCCGCCCCCCGCACCGGCTCTACCACAACGCGCCCAACCAGGCTCCCCAACATCTTGGTTACCTTTTGCCGCTGGAACACGTGAGTGAGGGGAGCCACCTGGCAATCCTTGTGTGCCCCGAAGACCTTGCACAGGGAGCAGGTGGGCACTTCGCAGTTGAGGCAGTAGATGTTGATGCGCTCCTCTTCGTGCTCCTCGCACATGGGCTGATCGGACTTCTTCTCTGGTCTGAGAGGAGGTAGGCAGATGAATATCCGTCCTCTCCCGTGGCACAGGGTGGAGGGAGCTGTCGGTACTGCAAAGCCCACCTCGCCCGCGTGCCTCCAGCCGTCCATTCCAGAAGACCTCCCAGAGTCGGCCTCCCACGGCTTCGCGGTCTTTTTTACCACTCAGGTGGGGCCGGGAACGTGGAGACCCGCATTGGTAGCCTTTGCGGATTTCCAAGGTGTGAGTATTCCCACCAAGGCCGATGTCAAGCCTCTAAAGATTTTAGCTACCGGCTGGTAAAATTCCTGAAAACTGAACCCAGGGCTCCGCGGTGAGAGCCAGCTCCAGCACCGTCTCCACACTCACAAGTTTCTCCAAGAGACACTTTCCCATTATCGGTAAAGAAGGGGACGTTGCTGATAAACTAACTCTCAAGATTGTACCAGCTTTGCAGAGGGGATGGACCCTGTCCACTCACACTGTGGCCCCAGCAAACACCCTTCCCACCAAAAGGAATGAGGACTGGGTGGCTTAGGGGAATGGAAAATCTCTGAATATGACATCTAGGCGCTGGTTGGAAGTAGCTGTGTGGAAGGGGGTAAATGCCAGCATTTGCTTTGTAAATTCTTTTGGATCTCCTTCTGCCATTTGCATGGAAAATTAAGTGTAAAAGTTTCCTGAGGACCTGGCAGTGGTTAAGGGTGTGTAGTAAATGTACTCAGTAAATGTGAAAATTGTTCTCAGCACTTTGGGCAATAAGTAAAATGCAAAATGCTGTTCTGGGAGATAGTGAAGCCTGGAAGTGTAGATTGCATGGATAATCCCCAAATCCCAACAGGTCAACACCAACCAAAGCTTTTTCAGAGCAGCAGCAGGTAATACTGAGTGTTGGGTTTATATGTGCTAGTGAGGACAGTGACCAAGCAATGAAGAATCTTAAAGCAGAAAGGAGGAATGACAACCCATGCTAGTCAAGGATAACCTGTTAGCAGTATAATTGCCTAGAGCAGTCCAGAAGTGTGCAAAACACATAGGCAGTGCCCTGTCTATATTAAGGATCAGTGTGGCTTGGGTGTTATGATCAGGAGAAAACTTAGGCCTAAATGTGGTGCTTTGGGCTCCCTCTAGCAGAGCATGGTGGGAGGCGTGGGTACAGCCAACTTATACAAGAACATGGAATTTTGATGTATTTTATCTAAAGAATAAGACTGGTAATATATTTCAGAAGTATTTGAAAAATTCAAAACGAATCCCAAAGCTTTTTAGTGTATTTCCAAACACATGGTTTTTTAGTTGTTATCTAGATCCATTAAAAAATGAAAAACAAAAATGCAGGTCATAAGTTATTATGGACCATGAAATCAATTGAGGGGGTCATGACCAGCACTTAAAAAAAAAATCAAAATAGAATAGCAAATACTGATCTATATCTATAAATGACCACTGGATCAACTGTAAAACATATTTCTTACAGTGAGTTGTGAGCAAGGAAAGTTCGATAAAACATCGACCTTGCTGCTACAGCCCCCAAATTCAGAGAAGAGCAGAGAGCTAAGTAGAAATCAAATACTAGAACTAGGCTAAGTGTTAGGAGAGGCCATGGGTCTGGAAAGGAAATTGTGTGGGCTTTCAGCTTCAAGATTTCTGAATCTAATTTTTGCAAAAGGAATTTCTGCCTGGTCTTGAAGCAATATGTTTTCTATAAAGTCTGTGATCTCCTAACTTGATTTCTGCCATATGCTTGGAATCCAGCTGAGAAAAGTAACCACCCCAAACTAAGAACATTATCCCCCCACCCCCCCAGGTCTATCTGCCTCCTCCACGAGGGCAGGGGCATGGCCTATCTTCTTTTTTGTTGGATCCTCAGGGCCCAGAATAGTGTCTCACATAGACTGGGTGATCCATTGAATTACAAGCAAGAAAATGAAGGGGAATTTGCCAGGTGAGTGGACAGTATTCACTGTGCTCTGAGAGAAAGCCATGTATCTGAAGAAGGCATGGGAAACATCTGGGAAGCCCAGGGACACTTGACACTAGTGAGTAGCAAAGGCAAAGACCAGAAAACATCCTGAATATTCCATTTATAAATGAAAGTCCTCTGGGGTTATCTAGAGACCAGGAGTGGTGAGTTGGTGTCAGCCTGGTCAAAAGCTTCTCCACCTCTAAAACCATCCCTTCCATATAAGGAAATAAAAAGGCATAAATCAATAATTTGAAAAAAAAATGATCAAAATGGCAGCAAATGAGAGATGTCAATCAAATGTTGGAAATTGGAAGAAAGGAGGTAACCTACTTGAGTTTTTCAGCTGAGCAACACTAAGTGCCTGTAAGAGCAAAGTCTACAAGAAGCAAGCTGATTTGAGCTGTGGAACCCCAGAAAGTCTCCAAAATTGGGGGAGCCAGGTATTCTGAAGGCAGGAGTGTGGCTGAAAACAGGAGGACTTTTTGTAGATTTTAGGACATGACTTGGGATGTGCTCCAGAAAAACAAAAGAGTAAACTGACAAAGAAGACAAGGATCCAGGAAAGAAGGGATTCAACCCAGGGGAGAATAAATGGAATTCCCAAGTGGAGGGTAAATGGAAGGCCCGGCCATGTGAGGATTCAGTCCTAATCTTCTACAGCAGAGAGTCAATAGAATATCTAAAATTGAACAATCAAGAAGTGGGAGCTTACTAGTAGAATAAGAATGTCATTGGTGACACAGAGGAGAGAAACAGCTAAAAGAATTGAAAGTTGTTGATTCTGGGGAGTGAGACTTTAGGGTGAGGCCAGAGTGGGGCAGGGACTACATCGCTCACTTTACTATTTGAATTTTTAAAATTAAGTGTATGAATTACTTTGATTAAAACATTAAAAACCTTTCATCGGGTAATAATAATAATGATCATAACCTCACAGGACTGTTGCAAGAATTAAGGAATTAAATGATTTGTGTGTAAAGTATCCTGAGCAGCATCTGACACAGTCAGCAAATATTAAGTTTACTTATTATATTCTAATTAAATGTAATTATTATTATGTTCATTATTAGTATTAGCAAAATTAGATCCTTCTCTCCATCTTTTCTCCTCCATCCTCTCCCTCACCTCCACCTCCCACACACCCCCATCGAGTTAGTTTAGTGCCATGGAGAATTCTAGATGAGAAGGCCAGGTTTTGCCCAGCCCTAATCTTTAGCCTTTCTGTGGGAGGTCAGAGTGGACCAATCCCTCACAGTGCTATCCAGGGCCAGACCAGTCCATTATAGACTACCCTTTTCTTCCTGTTCCCCCGCCCCCCCCATGACTGTGGGTGAAAGCTGGGCTCATCTCACTCTGTGCACCCAAGGTTATTCCAGGGATGCCAAACGTAACCTGCTGACTCAGGGTCTGGTATGTTAAGGCTGCCAGCCTCCAGTGCACAACTGAGTTTACCCCGGACATGCACTCACACCCTCTGGGCAACGCATGGTTTTCCTACTAAGTAGAAATGTCCCAAAGGTAAGTCTCAAGTTCAAGAAACAACGGCTTAAGAAGAATTTGATAATCACTAAGACACCCCTAGTCCACTCAGCTCTGAGCTTCATTGTTGGAAATTTAGTTCACTGCTTTATGAGATTTCCTTCTCCTTGGGTACTATTTTTGGCAGATGTACCAAGTGGACTTCATACTTAAGGTAAGGCTGTGTCTTAGTTTTACGAATGCTGCAAATTTTAACTTCTCTTCTTCTTTGGATTTCTTAATGATTATTGTTATTATTTCACATGTTTCAAGCTCCCATTGTGGCAAGTAGCAAAACAGAAAATTACTGCAATAAATAGAACATGTTAGAATATTTGTGGTGTTGCTAAATCAGCTGGCACTTATGGAAAACCTATTCTGAGCAAGGCACTGTACTAGGTACTGAAATAATTGTTATATAAACTCCCTTAATAATTGATTATTAATTTGGTGCTTAATTTTCTTAAGAGGGAGTGTGCAAATTTGCATTTTTAAGTGATGAAATACAGTGAGATCATATCCATGGAACACAACAAAAACAGCAGTACTTTCCTTCTTCAAAAGATTTTGGATGCAAGGGAAACAACCAGCGCCATATCTCTGCAATATGTTGTCAGCAATTATTCTTCTTTCCCTACTCTATCTGTTGGGGATTGAATCATATCTCCCACAAAAGGCATGTTCAGGTCCTGGACCATGGTCCTGTGGGTATAAACCCATTTGTAGAGAAGACTTTTGAAGATGTTATTAGTTAAGGTATGCCCAAAACTGAATGAAGGTGGGCCTTCATCCAATATGGCTGAAGTCCTTATAAGCAAAGGAAATTGGACACACAGAGAGAAGCCACAGGGAGCAGCCAGAAGCTGGAAGTCAACAGAATGGAGAAGAGAAAGGAGAAGATGCCGCTGTGTGCATTGTCATGTGACAAAATAGCCAAGGTCCAAGAATCTCTGGCAACCAGCCCCAGAATGCCACAGTCTTCAGAGAGAAAGCAGTTGCCTTGCCGACATCTCAATTTTGGACTTCTCCTAGACTCAAAACCGTGAGCCAATAAATTCTTGTTGTTTAAGCCAATTCATTGTATGAAATTTGTTTTAGCAGCAGGCAAACTAAAATACCATCTATATCCTGGTGCTATCAAATTTAGTTTTGAATCTTAAGCAGGGACTAATAGCCATAATAATGATAATTATATGTTGGATTTATAGAACAACTTTCCTTCTGAGAATGCCAAGCTCTCAGAAGACTGCAGATGTTCCATAAATACATGTCCCCTAATAAAAATCATCATTTCCAGATGATCTTAATGTTGCTATCAAGCTTTGTGGACTGAACTGTCCTGTGTACAATTGAAATATGGCTCTTCACACCATGCCTTCTAGGAATAAACTGTATAATTGTCTCTAGGAAATAAATTCTATAGGCATTGTGGTTCAATGAATAAGAAGGCTCTTTTTTAAATGAATGAATGGATGTGTCTACTGCATATCAATTAATCAACAGTGAATGCCAAGAATGCGCAGTAAAGACAATAGAGAGAATAGGGAAGTATAAACCTGAGCTCCATCTTTTTTTTTTCCCCAATCGTTCTAAACTTTAAGTCTCTGAAGTCCCGGAGTTTGCCCTGCTTTGCAACTTCCAATGAAGTCAATATGGTCATCAAGTATGTCAGAGGATTTTATTTTTATTGTTATCGTCCAATCAATTTTAAGGCAAGACTGTATGAAATAGGAACTGGGCCATTTCTGTTAATTTTCTATAAAGCTTTGTACAAGAATTTTGCTGGTATTTAAGATCTGGTGCTACAACAGACCTGTAAATTTTTAAAATGTATAAAATGTATGTAATACAAGGCTTTAAGGGAGGGCAATGTTTGTCTTTCAGCATCGCCATCTGGAATGGATTAGTGTTAATGAGTCACTTCATTCTTAAATTGGTACAAAAGCAAGAGCACCGGCTCCCTTTTTTCCTCCCATGAGCAACTCTCACTCCCATTGGGAAGGACTGACTTGGAAAAACATTTTCCTATAAAACAATTAGCCTGTGATTGGGAAACAAGCATTCAGCTTAGCAACCCATTAAAACAAACAATCAAATAAAACAAAAGCAAGCTTCAAGAGGATTTAACACATGGAAGAATGTTACCTGGTGGACTCCTGCTTGTAGATGTCAATGATATTTTCCACTAGCAGGTTCCTCTGAAGTCCATATACCCCATGTCTGTCCAAAACCACTTCGTGTCTACAGGACGGACAGCGGAATCGGCCCCCCGATGCCACTGTGGTGCCTCCCCTGGTCGGCAAGTAGGGGTTAGAGGCCTGTTCTTGCCAAGCAAGAAAAGAGGGATTGAGTAATGTCACAGCTTTTTCAAGGTTGTTTTTTTTTTCACTCTCTGCTATTTCAAACAACTTCGACTTCCACTTTCAGCTTGGCCTTAAGATCCCTCAGGGTCTAATGAGCAAATGGTCTTAAAACACAAGGGCCAGCATTTGTCCACAGTAAAAAAAACAATATAACATTTTTAACGTGAGTTTTTCCATCCAAGGTTTTCAGAACCAAAAGTACCAGCCAGAAATCACATTAGTGTTTTGAACAGTAATTCATTTACAATTTTGAAAGAGATTCCTTTTTTTTTTTTTTTTTTTTAACAAAAACAATTCTTAGTACTGAAATAAAACTATATTTGGGAGTAAGGAAGAGGCTGATGGCAAAGCTAAAGGCAAATCATTAAAACCACCACGACTACCACAACACTAGTTGTTCTTGAAACTGAATGCAGCCTTATAAAGTGTTCTAAAGGAATTCACTCGATGTTAAGCACGAGATTTAGAGAGGAGGGAGTCCTTTCCCCTCCCCGAATTCCAAACAAACCTACCTGGAATATATCACTGGCACACTTCCTACACAGGTTATGCTGACAGGGGAGGATGACCACGGGTTTCGTGAACATCTCTAAGCAGATGGGACAGATGAGCTGCTTCTCCAGGTTATCCATGGTCTGCTGCTCTTTGGAAAAAGACTTGTAATTCACAGATGTGCTCATCTCCTGGCCGTCCGGTGTGCACTGCCAGAGAAAGGCGGCTCCGAATGGGTTTCTGCAAGTGTCGCCTTGAAATAATTCCAAGGATCGTGTGCTCAAGTGTCCTTTGGGTTTCTTTTAGCGGAGGACATTGTCTCCGGCCCTGGTTAAGAGTGGGTGTGGAGCCGTTTTTAGCAGCCCGCGGTCACATGACAGCAGGCTGACTTGTCCATATAAGCCAGTGACAGGAGGATGGGTCCTGACAGGTGACAGAGAACAGGAGTCAACATTCGGGCCCCAGGGAGAGGGGAGAGTGGGTGGGAAGGAGGATTACCAACTCCATTTAGACCGAGGTAGTGAGGAGAAGGAGGTCGAAGCTGACAGTTGTCAACAACAAATGCAAATGTGCTTGCCTGGTAACTGAGCCATGGCCTCTGTGAGTGCACAGTGCCAGCCTGTTAATGGGTTTCTCCAAGAAGGGGCAGAATGCAGCCCAGGAGGCTCACTGTATAATGATTGCCACTTCTGTCTTGAGAGTTTAGGATGAGGGTCACCGAAAGTAACATCACACTTCCTTAGGAGAAAACAAACACAATGTGCCTTGAAAATCATTATCCTGGCTTCACAAGGGTAATCATCTAAAAAGGCTTGCTTACTGTTAAATATCTGCTAGGGTTGTGGTCCAGGGGGAAATTCCGATTTAAAAGCTGATTTCAAATCCCTTCACCACAGAGGTGCCCATAAAATAAAATAAAAATTCCAAACACCAATGGATGATTCAGATTTTTTTAAAGTTATATGATAAAACATTCTAGTATGTTCCTTTATTTTCCACAATATTCTCTCTCCTCCCTAACCCTCTTTCATCCACCCCTACACATCACATGAAAACACAAAGAAAATTTGACAGTCTTTAAAGCTTCTAATTTAGTTTGCCACAACAGTCAGTAATGAAATAGTATTCGGCATGTGGGGTAGCAGACCCATTATTTCATTTTGCCATACAATAGGCAACATATCAGTCCTACTTCCATACCTGTGTTTTAGCTGCTTCTTACCTACACCCCTTTGGATTTGTCTCTTCCTCCAAGTTGATTTTTTAAATGATAGTTTCCCTGGTCATTTCTGTTATTTTTGGTCTGTTCTTGGGTCAACATCGATTCTGGTATTTGACAGGATTTTGTGAAACAACTGTTTAACAAATATATATTTTATTTCAAAGTTTAAAACCAAACCAACAATGAAGAAGAAACCCCTACCTGTTTATATGTGATGAGTTTGTGGCTTTATTTCACCTTGATTTGAAAAGCTTTAAACGATGAACACATTTTGTTAACATCTCCCTGGTGTGCGCTTAATTACCAGTAAAGTGTAGGTCAGTGTGACTGGTTTTGTGTGGTCTTAGTGCTGTGTGTGATGAGAGCTTATCAAGACTCTAATAAGCTCCATTAACTAATAATAAGTTATGTGTATTCATAAACATTTCAGGGATCTTTGGAGAATTCTGTTATTCCTTCAATATCTATTTAGAAACTACAGTGAAGAAGGGAACTAGTGAATTTTTTTTTTCTGAGTTAATTCAGTTCACCCAGGCAGTTAGTTAACTGTGTTTTATCGCCCTTGTGTTTATGAAGGTCTGAGCACAAAATGTGAGATATTCTCTAGTAAGATGCAGTTTCTACTGTAGAAGAGCTTGCAATCTAAGGAAAACCACTCAAACTAATAATACACATTTCCGCACAGAATGATCTTATAAGGGGAATTCAGAAAACATTCACTGAGCGTTCATTATGTGTTACCATTGTGCTAGGCTCTGGGGATTAAAAGATGAACAAAACACAGGTCATTGTCTTCAAGGAGCTCAGTCGAATAGTAAAGATAAAACAGGCATATAGCGAACCACAGTACAAAGCAAATGTGATAAATAAAGAGCTGCAGAATTTCAGAGTTTGAGGAACTGGGAGGGCTTCTGGGTAGCTATAGCGTTTGAATCGATCCACTGAGGAAATTAGACAATGGGCATATAGCTAGGTGGGGCGTAGCTTGGGTTTTCCAAGAGAAAGCACAGAAGCAGACACAGAGGCAAAGCATATGGTGCTTTGGGCTGGAGTGCAGGGTAAGCAGGCCAAGGATATTGGGCTAAGGGTTTTTAACACTTAATAAATTAGGCAATGGGAAGACGTTAAAAGTTTCTCACAGGAATGTTTTCATCAGAGCCCTGTGTTAGATTAATCTAGCAGTGGTGGTTGAGCTCTGCTTTTGCCAATAGTCCAGGTGAGAGGTCACAGAGCCCTGGCACAGGGCGATGGCAGTGGGAGAGGAAAGGAGGAAATGGGCTCTGGGGCTGCTGTGAAAGTGGAAGCCACAGAGATGACTCAGATGCCTTGAGTCTGAGCAACCAACGATGATACACTGAGAGGCTGCACGGTGAGTCAGGAGACAGGCCTTCCATCCAGATTCTGTGTCTACCTTTCTTGGTGGTCTTGGGAAAGTGATTTCACCTGTCTGGATTTTAGTTCTTACATCTACACATGAATGAGGCTCATGACCTAACTTAGCAATGTTTGTAGGCAAAAAAGAGAAAAACAAAACAAAACAAAAATGAATCTCTGAAAAGGTATTAATTTTGACATTGAGAATCCCCGATTTGATATTGAACAACAGATGATCCCTATCCTCTCTTCTCTTTTTCTTTCTGCTCCTTCTTGGTTTCTGCCTTGTACTTTTTCACAGAACTTCTCCTGGAGGCTACATAGGAAACCAGGAAGAATGACATTGGAATAAGGGCCTAGGTGATGAATAACATTCACCTCCCCTTCACCCTCTTCTCCATTCCTCAATCCTCCTTCTCTCAGAGACAAGCAATCAGTGGGGCAGGTGTGTGAGTTTGTGTATGGGAGCAGCAGAGAAGTTTAATCCACTCCCAAATAATTCACAGCATCTAGGATAGAGGGAAAATTCTGTAGTTGACTCAGAATTCAAGTCATCTTCAAGGCGCTGGGATTTTGGAGTGAACCTGAGCCTCCACAGGGACATGCAAACTAGCCCAGTCTCTGAAGGTATCCTGGACTGTACAGGAGTGGTGCATGACTCATCCCCTTCTACTACCCCAACCCCACCACACACACTCCGGGGCCAAGCAATTACAAGGTTGGAAGCCCTGATTGTCCCTCATGCCTGAGTCCCACCACATGGGGGCAGGAGTATGTTTAGATACATTGAGAAACTGGAGCAAAACCACCACCACTCTCACCTCCTCTAGCAGTTTCCTAATCCGCCAGATAAGTCAGGTAAAGCAAGATGGAGCCATAAGAATCTGAGTATGCGCCCAACTGTGGACTTGGCACTAAGGGGTGACAACAGAAAGGGAAAACGTTTGACATCTTTCAGCCTCAGGCTGCCAGGCCAAATGGAGCCAGGCTTCAGGGGCCAGGGCACGGGAAGGAAATGTAGACCTCAGTGTGGTCTTCATTTCAGGTAGAGAAAGGAGGGGATTCTAAACTCTGCTTCTTTACTATACTACCACAACCATGACAAACATAATAAATACATAGAGTCCCAATCACTTCTTACAATAATTCTCAGTAATAGGTATTATTATCTCCATTGAGCTAACTGTGGCTCATCAAAGTTAAATAACTATATAGTCAGATGGCTGCTAAGTTGTGAATCACATTCAGAGACACCTTTTTTGACTACAGAGCCCATGACCTCACCCATTAAGCTACACCATATCCATACCCTGGAGCAATGCTATTAGAACTTTTTGTGATGATGGAAATGTTCCATATTTGAGCTGTCCAACTTCTAGCCACACGTGGCTATTGAGTACTTGCAATATACATAGCACAACTCAGAAACTAAATTTTTAATTTTATTTTTATATGGCTTCATGTGCCTAATGGTTACCATACTGGACAAGCAGCTCTCGAACATGAGATACAAAGAAATCCTGGGGAAGAACTGGAATGTATATGAAGGATTCTCCGGCAGGAACTGGGTCCATCTCTTTCGCTGTATTTGTACTCCCTGGCTGGGGAGATGTGAAGCTCTTTTCCTGGCATGTTTAGATGAGCAACATCAACTCTTCATCTCAACTTGCAAAACAGAGCAGAGCATTTTGGGAGCAGGAGACATTAGAAAAGTCCCAGGGAATCAGGGTCAGAGTGCTACCCTTCCTGGGGATTCCAGCACTTCTTTTACCGACCTTCTCTTTGTCTCTTTGCCATAAGTAATCATTAAGTCCAGCTTAGCTCAAGGAGCTATTCACTCATCGAACAAAACAGAGGAGTTACGATCAAATGGGAGGGTGGAACTGAGAGGAAATAAGAATTAGAGTATGAAGTAAAGCAGTGAGGCAGATAGAGTGCAGCCTGAGGGGCAGAGAAAACAGGATGAACCAGAGCGCTGATCTCTTACTTTTGGCTCAACATCTGTGCAAAGGAGGAAGGAAAATTCTTGCTTCCTTGTGCTCATCAGAAGTGAGGAAATTGGTGGTTGGCTAAATTATAAAAACAGGGACAGAACACCAGATGATGTGGATGTGGAGCAGAGAGCTGGGGAATGCTGAAGGAGATTTATTTGGACTGCTCATGAGGGCATGAGTAGACTGAGACTTTCAGATCATCTCTAACACCACTTAATTCTCCTGAGAATTGTTTAATCCCGTGCCAAAACAAGGATGGAGGCTTAACTTTGTGCGAACCAGGTCCTCTCAACTAAGACAATGAGGTTTTAATGCTTCCTTTGCAATACCCATACATCCTTCCGTCCGTCCATCCATCCATCCATCCATCCATCCATCCATCCATCCATCCCTGGATTAGTGAGAGCGCCATGCAAGAGCAGTCAAGAGATGACAGCATTTCTTTTGGGATTTGGTTGAGTAATGGTGTCCTCAGCGCCTGACGTGATCCATCTGACCACAGGAGACATGTGTAGGGGTATAATATAATTTCCTTTGGTATCCTGTAGCTCGGGGTGTGGTCCAAAAAGGATTTTCTAACAATTATTTGGCTACAGAATTTTCCTTTTTATAACAACTTTAAAAGTTACTAGTAAAAAATATATAACCATGAACTCTTTCTAGTAAAGGGATTCTTGCCATCTCCTTACACTGAGAACTTGGCTTATGACATCTACAAATTAATTCAATATTTTCTTTCTGTCTACATTGCCAATCTTCTCAATTTAGCTATCTGTCATTAGGAAGCTTGGCTATGTGGTTAACATTTTTTAAATAAAAAGAAGCATTTTACAACATCTAAAATAAAAGAGAAATGAACTTACTTGAAAAGCACCTAACAGAAACTCACACTGTGGCATTTCTTTCATTAGATAGTTTGCAAACTTCTGGCTGAAAGCTTTTTCTCATCTTGATAATTACTTCTTCTCCAAATCTGTTGTTTATAAATTTTACTTCCTCATAAAGATCTCTGAGGAAATGTTAGAAAACTAACATATTGTACCTTCCTCTGAGAATTTCTTGGCATAATTCACATGCCAGAAACATACAGTGACAGTCTCAGCAAGTAGCAAATACTTTAGCCTAAGACCTTCCCAGTGTCCCATGTCTGAACTCGTTACCTTGGCTCCAGGCCGTCCAGACTCCATTCTCATCACACATAATCTCACCGCCATCCCCTCCACCCCAGCCCCCTAACTGGTATATCTGAATTTGCCCTGGCCTTCTGAGATCCATTTCCCACATGTCACTCCCTGTTTAAATCCTGTTAATGGTCCCATTACCCTTGAGATAAAGACATTAATCTTCACTGTGGTCGCAAAAGCCTGACATGATCTGGCCCCTGACTCTCTCTTGACCTGCATTATCCAAGAGGAATATGATGGAGCCACAAATATGAACCATATATTTAATTTTAAAGTTTCTAGTAGCCATATTTTAAAAAATGTAAAAAGGAACAAATGAAATTGATTTTAACGTATTTAACACCAAAATATCTAAAACATTATTATTTCAACATGAAGTCAATATAAAAAATTAAAAATTATTAATGAGATATCTGTGAAGAGATACCGTTTTACTTCTTCCTCTCCAATCTGCAGGTCTTTTATTTCTTTTTGCTTGTTTGCCTTATTGCACTGGCCAGAAACCCCAGGACAATGCTAACTAGAAGTGGTGAGAGGGGACCTCCTCGCCTTGTTCCTGATCTTAGAAGGAAAGCAAATAGTCTTTTACTATGAAGTAAATGTTAGCTCTGTTTTTCATTGATGCCCTTTATCTGGTTAAAGAAGATCCCTTTCATTCCAAGTTTGCTGTCAGTTTTTAAAATCAGGAATGATTATTGAATTTTTTCAAGTGCTCTTTCTACATCTACTGAGACAATCAAATGGTTTTTCTGCTTTTGTCTATTAATGTAGTGAGTTATGTTGATTGATTTTTGAATGCTGAGCCAGTCGTGTATTCCTGGGATAAATTCCACTTGGTCAGGATTTTTTTTCCTTTTTAGATACTGTTGGGTTCAGTTTGGTAGAATTTTGTGGAGAACTTTTGCATCTCTGTTCATATTGGGCTGTAGTTTTCTTTTCTTGTAATGGCTTTGCCTGGTTTTGGTATCAGGGTGATGATGGCTTCATAGAATGAGTTGAGAAGTACTCCTTCCTTTCTAATTTTCTGGAAGAGTCTGTTTACAATTGGCATTATTTCTTCCTTAAATATATGGTAGAATCCAGCACTGAAGCCATCTGGGCCTGGTATTTTCTTTTAAAAAAAATCACTTATATTTCCAATTTGATGATTAACATTCCCCATGTTAGTAAAAGTTCTTAATAAGTGTAATTTCAATGGCTGTACATATTTCATTCTATTTTCATACTACAATTTATTTAACCATCTTCTTGCATTTTTAGGATCATTGTACTTTCCTGGCACAAGAGATCTAAGCACCTGTTTCCTGCACTTTCATATATATTTATGTAAACACACATACAAACCCTCAGAATATTCCCTCCAGGCTTTCACTCTATGATAAGCTTGCCAGGCCTGTAGGGCCTGAAATGTGTACCAGTCTCTGCAGTTTGCCAGGAAAATGACAATTTATGTTTAGTGATGAGAGGAAGAGAAAAGAAAACTGGGGTGAAAGGGCAGCATCTAATGTTCCAGGTATGGTCCCCCCACCGCAAGAGTTGAGAGCATTTATTACAGTGGACCTGAAAGGAAGATTGTGGGGGCACATAGCAGCACCCTGACAAAATGGCTTTTCTCTCACCTCCACAGGCAGAAGCCTGCCTCCCTCAGATGCAGCCAGCTCCCAAAATAGCCTGCCCTCAGTGCTCTCCAAGTGCTTGGGCCACTCCGCTCTGCAGAAGGAATTCTGCCATCACTGAAACCTCCTATTCAGTCTTTGTATCACCTTCCATAGGGAGAAGACCCTCAGGCCTCTCACAAAGGCTGATTGTCCTAATTGAACCTTGTTCCTCGTAGTTACTTTCCCTTCATCCTCAGGTGGCAGTTTCTGCTCACGTGGAAAACTTCCTGCTACTCCAGTTCTTCCTACTTTATCGCCTTTACTCAGGGGACCCTGAGAAGATTCTATACCCTTCCCTTATGTCCTAAAGCCCCCAAATAAAGCTAAGTACAATCTAATTTTGATGGAAAGGGCAGCATTTGTATTCATGCAAATATCAGGCTAATTAAAACATCCTTTTACTTGGCTATTCCACCGTTTTCCCCATGCTTACTATATAATAGCACATATTCGGTTCATTCTTATTGTCTTATCAGAAGTCTTCAATAAGTAGCCCCCTTTCCTTCCTTTCTTTTCTTCTTCCTTCATTTATACATGCATCCATTCAGGAAGTGGTCGCTGAGCACTTACTTTGTGCCAACACTGGGCCTGGCATTGGGATGTCTTGGCCTTGTCTTCATGGAGCTTACATCTTGGGCAGTGGCTCTTAAACTTTAGCACACATCAGAATCACCCGGAGGGCAGATTGCTGGCCCTCAGACCCAGAATTTCTGATCCAGTAGTTCTGCCCAAGAATTTACATTTCTAACAGTTTCCAGGGGATACTGATGCTACTGCTCTAGGACACCCTTTTGAGAGCTACTGGTTGACAAGGACAAGTAAACAGATAATAAAGTCTGATATCCTCACAGAGGCTGAGGCAGGGTGCTTGGGGGCTCCTAAGCCTGGAGTAAGTGACTTCTAGATTAAGGCTGAAAGTAGATGAGAATTAGTGAGGTAGTAGAGGATTGTGGGTGGATGGGCTGGCGGGGTGTGTGCGCGTGTGTGTGTGTGTGTGTGTGTGTGTGCGCACGCGTGTCAGTGTCTCAGGTAGACACATACCACATGCAAAGTCTTGGAAAAGAGAGAACCCTGATATTTAACACAAATAACACTGTTTTTATCCTGCAGATGAATTTAGATTCCAGTTGCTTCCACACTAACAGCTAAGGTGTATTATGTTTCCTGTACCAGATACTGTACCAAGGGCTTTACATGCTATGTCTTAATTTAAAGTAGGCACCATTGTTATCATCCCTATTTTACAAAAAAGGAAACTGAAGCACAAAATTGTCAAGCAACTTGCCCAAGGTCACACAGCTACAAAGTGGCAAAGCCAAAAAAAAGCCATAGGTTTCACAGCCCACATGATTAACACTATGCAATACTGCTTCCTGGCTGGTACCTTTAATTTCTTATGTGAATTCTGTTCCCCACCTGAGTTACCCCGAGATGTTGTCTGACCCACCACCCCACCTGCCACAAGCAAGTGTCCTCCACCTGAGTTTTGGGTGCATCCCATCCTACTTCCTTTGACTTGTTACCCATTTCCTGCTCTTTTGGTCATTCACAGTTCCACTGCCAGCTCCTCCTCCCTTCAGGCAACTGGAACACTCATATTCCCAAACTGAAAATTGGGGCATGTCACCTGTTAAAAGGTTTCTTTTTCCTACTTTATGAATTTGCTTTCACAAAAATTATGACGATATATTTTAAGTGAGTCACAATATATTCAATTAAAAGACTTCATTGAAAATAAGATAAAAATGTAGACTGCACTAGAAAATGAAAGACTTAACAATAGACCGCAGCAGGTTGTTCACATTGGCTTGGGGGGAAAAAAAAAAGTGTAGGTTGCTTAGCATCCTAAAATGCACCTAGGAAAAAAGGATTAACTCTAGTCCTCAAAAAAGGTAATATTTCTGCCATTGTCTGAAAGATTTGTGCATTGTGTTGTGAGACCTGCAGTATAGCTTCAGTAGGTTTTTTTGTGGCTGTGCTTTAGAAAATTAGGATATGGAGAATTTATTACCAGAAAAGCCTTTGTGTGTGTTCTGCTCAGTCTCGGGATCTTTCAGTGAGCGTGTTGTTTATTTTTGTTTTGTCTTTAACAAAATAGATTACACTCAAAGGCAAACCTAGATAGAACTTTTCTCCAATTAATTCCCTCGTTGCTGGTCTCTATAGGAAATTGGCATTACAATCTTCCTCCAACTGCAAGGGCCTTTCTCCATTTCCCCGCCTCTCCACAGGTTCCCTTTTCCGCATCCTTATCCATCTTGGACCTGCCCGGGGCCAGGCACTCCAAAGAACGCAGTTTTCCCGACAGTTTCCCAGCATTGAGGAACGGTGTGTGTGTGTGTGTGTGTGTGTGTGTGTGTGTGTGTGTGTGTAACCAAAGTTGGTCTAAATTTGTGTGTGTGTAACCAAAATTGGTCTAAATTTGTGTGTCTGTCTGTAACAACCAAAGTTGGTCTAAAATTCTAAAATCAAAAGGATAAACTCTGGCAACATTCATTGCCTCCGTGCCGGAGAAATTCTCAGCGGAGTAACCTCACGCCTGAACAGATCCGCCTTTGAGGGCAACTTGACTTTCAACTACAGCTCGAATTGAGCCGCCAGAAAAAACTGGAGGATGCGGGCATCGATCCCGCTACCTCTCGCATGCTAAGCGAGCGCTCTACCATTTGAGCTAATCCCCCGCCACTAAACGCGATGTCTTATCTCCCGCCCTAGAGAAGGGAAAGACCATTTAAACGTGACGAAAAATTTCGCATGGCCACGCGTTTGAGCATGTCTCTCAGCTGAGACCAAAGCAACAAAATAATAACCGGTCCTTCAAACTGGAATCAAACCAGCATACCTAGGGACGTCCGCAGACGAGCGCCCTACAGTCCTCCTCGCTTCGGCCTGAGCTATCAAGGGGGGACTTCTCTTCATAACTTTAAAGCACTTTCGGTAAATCGCGTTTTTTATCACGTTCGCCTACAGATCCCAAGTTCCCGGCGCGAACGAATCACGCCCGCATTCTCTTCCCTTCGTATAATTCAGGGGCTTCGGTGAACCAACAGAAGGCCGCGGGCCCGCGAGCGCAGACTCAGCCTTGTGCTGGGACCTCGGGCAGGCACGTCCCGCTTCTAGGCTTCCCAAAAGAGGTGAGAAGGAGGACTCCACAGACCCAAACCGGAGTGAAGGAGCGATAACATTTCATTGTTCTTTGGAATGTATGTTCGAGAATCAAAACTGTTTGTCTCCTTCGAGCCGGAATCGAACCAGCGACCTAAGGATGACTATTGTACAGGAAACAACTACAGTCCTCCGCTCTACCAGCTGAGCTATCGAAGGGACGAGGGAAATGGTTGCACCCTTCAGTATCAATTTAGACGCGCAAACATGCGCTTGCCCTCCACTCAGGCTCAAGTTGAACACGCGTAATCCGAGGAGAGGGGATAAGGGAGGCGCGCGTCGGCGTAGGGAGGGCTCAGTTTACGCGTGCGCAGAAAGACAAGGCCCTCTGTCCCACGCTAGCCTGACTGGCCCGGGAGAGTGCGACCCCGTCGCCTCTCCGCGTATTTCGCGTACTTTACCTTTCCCAGCCGGTTTCGGCGGCAGTGAATGTGGCTTCTGTAAACTGTAATATGGGTGTCTCCACGTGCTTCGCCGCCTTGGGCCAGTGGCGCAATGGATAACGCGTCTGACTACGGATCAGAAGATTGTAGGTTCGACTCCTGCCTGGCTCGGTTTTTCTTTTAATAGTTTATAAAATCAGGGATTATTCTTGCAATTATCCGGACTACAGATTTCAATACTGTAGAACTTAAAATTTCTGCAATGTCGGCCCACACGTCGAGCTCGAGAAAGTTTGAGCGCACCTTTGTCCGCCGCTGCCCTGCAATATTACCCAGTCCCATCCCATCGAACTTTCCAGGTGTTACGACGGTCAACGGGCCGACTTTTCACGCCGCGCAAATCTTTGCTTTGGGGCCGGGCGCTGGAGAACCGGCTCCAGCGAGGGCACAAGGAAAGTGGAAGGCGTTTTCGCGGCGCCAAGGTAGGAAAGCAGAGTGAGGAAGACTCAAAGTGAAGCCAGCAATTCCTGGACTTGAAATCCCAGGACTGTTTCTTTTGAAGTTCGGTTCGTCGGGTCTTGTGAATTGTTTTAAGATTTTACAGTCCCTAGAGAAACTTAACCCGCCCCTCCCCCACCGTGTCAGTGAGAAGGAAAAACATTTTTTAAACGTTATTTTTAAATCCTGTTTTACATTTAATATTAACAAAAATATTCATCCCCAGATAGGCCTGTAATCCTGCTTCATCGGGCTGTTTTTATGGTCTCAGTGTCAGAGAGGGTTAATCAATTGTAAATAAACTGGTGCCATTTTTTCCCATTAAATACTGCATGAAAACCATCAACCTAATGACTGGATGGCTGCCTTCCAGCGTTTTAACCAAAAGGGTATAATGTTGGTTTGAGCAAGGTGAGATGTTTTTTGGAAGTTATCTTATTTTTGGAGGGGTGTTTGCAATTATTTCTTAAAATATCCGGGAGTAAGATAACAGTTCCCAAATAGGAAAGCTTTAATGAAATGCGAAGTTAGGGAAGAGAAAGGGTAAACAAGTTCTTTAAGCGGGAAAGCCGCTTCATTAAGGTTACACAAACATGGTTAAAAAGAAGCTGAAATTTGGAGGGGGATGGGCAAGCACAGACTGAACAAAATGATGGTGGATGTTTTGTTTGCTACTGAATGGTTGGTCATTTTTGCAACAACAGGCTGATACATCTTTAAAGTTATGTATTGTTTCTGGGAGTTAAAATATTATTACCATGAGAAGTTGGGGAGATATAGTGTACACTCCCACCCCCATTTTATAGACAGAACCGTATAAATTAGGCTAAGAGGAAAGAGACTCAGTTTTATTCCTACCTTCTCTTCCGTATGCTTTAAGGGTGGCAAGCAAGGCTTTTGTCTGCAGAGGCCTGGCAATGTTCATCATTTCACTGTGGCATGGAGCCCCCAGGCCCTTGGTGCCCACCCTTCCCCAACCGCCAGCCTGACAAAGAAACGGTCCAAAGAGGCCAAGATGGTGCATCAGTTTTTGGCTATTCTACCTACAAGTAATAGAAAATCAGCTGAGCTAGTAGTGTAACATTTTTATTCTAAAAATTCAGGGATATCTCAGGAAAACCAAGGATGAAAATGTGACTAGGTCACAGGAGCCAGGATGCCTTAAAAGGTTTCACTCAGTGCCTTTTGGCTCCTCTCTGTGCTTCTCTGGTGCACACAGTTGAAAACATGGCACTGCCTCCCACCCTGAAAGTTCCTGAGTTCTCTCAGCTCTTCTCTTAGAGACTCATTTCTCTCAGTCCTGATTGCAAAACTCCCCATTGTTCTGCCCTCAGTTATGTGTCTACCCCAGACTAAGAAACTACATTTAGGGGTTAGGATTACATGCTTCCATCAGGGCAGGCTCACCTCTAGCTGTGGTTGAGCAGGGGCAGTACCCAGCACAGATAATGGTAGCCTCTCCTCCCAGGAATGTATTGTAAAGAATATAAACATATATAAAAAGAAATAAATCTATTGCAGCAGGTTAAATGACAGTGGGTACAATCAGTAGATCAGAGATTTTAAGTAATTTCTGGAAGTTGGGAAACAAATGGAATTGTATGGGCAAATTACCTAGAATGGTACAAACTGGAACACACATTCTGGAATCTAGAAGAGACAGAGCCATTTTTCCTGTGGAGGGTTCAGGCACAGAGCCTGCTGCTGCTTTTGTTCCCAGCTGGACTGGAGACCTGCTTAAGCAGGGTAGATTTGCCTGGGGGAGCCCATGGTTTGGGTAAAGTGCTGGAGAGAGAGAGGCAGAGTTGAGCCTAATAATAAGCGATATGGAGAGAAATGGAAGCCCCTACTCTCACCCTCACCCAGGAGTGAGATGCATTTTTAGAACATTCTGGGATTGAGTCCTTACTTGAATTGTCAGTTTGGAGGATCTTGGACCAGCATGGATGTTTCCTACCCATGCACCATAAATGAAAAAACCTACTTGTCCTGAGGACCCAACCATTTACACAGATATGAACCAGTCTAGTCCTTCATTCATGAGTATGAAGTCAAATGTCTACCAGATATTCAAGAGGAAACAACAACTTGAAACAGAAAGTCCAAAATGAAAAAAAAAAAAAAACAACAACCGGCAGAGGAGCGTTTTTTAATGCTTATGGATATTCTCCGGGACATCCAAGAAGATACTGCAGCAATGGAAACCCAGAACAAGATGATATTAAAAGGACCAAATAGAGAACAATAGGTTTCTTAAAAACTGAAAGTGTGATTGCTAAGGTAAAGAAAAACTAATTGGACTATAAAGCTATAGAAGATAGAATGGAAAGTAGCTGAGCACAGGGAGCAAAAGATATTAAAGTAAAAGCATGGCTGTCTAAGAGAGTTCCAGGAAAAGAAAGCAGAAGCAATGCAGGGGAAGGGATAATCAAAGAAACAATGGAAGAAAGACAGTAGTCATCACATCGAAAGAGCCTTCCAGTCCCAAATAGGATGAATGAAAAACAGCATGCCTGGACACAGCCTAGGGAAATTTAATAGCATTGGGGCTCACGGTGAAGCCCTCAAAGCTTTCAGAGATGTGAACAAAGCAAAACAAAACAAAAAGCTACAAAAGAATGAGAATTGTATTATCAGGCTTCTCATCAGCAATATTAAATGCTATACAATAGTAAAGTAAGGCCCTCAAAGTCCTTTCTGTGAACGGAAAAGCGAGAATACAGGATTGGATAGTGGTGGCTAGATGTTGTATGTACCCCAGAAAAACATGTTCATAAAGTTAATCTATTCCTGTGGGTGTAAACCCATTGTAAGTAGGGTCTTTCGATGATGCTTCAGTTAAGGTGTGACCCACCGCATTCAGTGTGGGTCTTCATCCTTATTACTGGAGTCCTTTGTAAATGGAATGAATACAGAGAGAAAGGCATGGAAGCAAGAAGTTGAAGGCATTGAAACCCGGAAGAGAAGAGAGAGACCAGCAGACGCTGCCACGTGCCTTGCCATGAGGTAGAGGAGCCGAGAATGGCTGGCAGCTGGTCTTCGGGAGGAAAGCATTTTTATTTCATATAACATAAACAGGATAGAAAGCCCACCATTGTCATCTAATACAGATAGCATCTCATAAAAAATACTTAAAAAGAAACTGAGGCACAAAGTTGTGAAGAGACTTACCCAAGGTAATAGAGTTGACCAGTAGCAGAACAAGGCCTCAGATCTCCTGAGTCAAAACCCAGAACTCTTTCCCCGGCATTGCCTGGTCTCCTGTCCCCAATATGACACTTGGGGAGATTGAACTGCAGGTCAGCACCCTGGGAGGAAAGAGGTTGAAAGATGGTTTCTGACATGAGGCCAGATCAACTCATGATCAGGACATTCTGGGACTAGCAAAGAGTGTTCCATTTATATTAAAGGGAACTTTCTTCCCACTTCTAAAATCCAAAGGTCAAATCTCAAAAATTAGTTAATGGTGGTGCTCCTAGGACATTGTGAGATCTGAAGGAAAAAAGCCATTGTTCAACTTGAAAAATAATCTCTTACACTTATTCATGTTAAAGGGCTTTCAAGTCCTTCCTTTTAGTTGAGGAAACCATTTTACAGAGCAGAAAACTACCCAGAAAGGTTAAATGATTTGTTCAAAATGACCATCAGGATGTGCGGAGCATGCCTGACCTCAGTTAACTGGCTCTATGGCTCTTCATATGTACTGTTATTGTCCAAAAAGGATATTTATGAAGAACCACAGAAGCAGTATTTCCAAAGGAGCCGTGCTGTAGAACTCCAGGGGAGATATTGCACAAAACTAAATCCTGAGTTATAAGCCATATCCCTACATCAGAAGATATTGATGGAGTCAGTTCCCTACTCCTGCCCCTTTAAGAGGTTAACGGGAACCATTTGTACTACAGAGGTGGCAATTCCCAGGGCTCAATAATCCCCTGCAGGCTCACTTGCAGTCTTTTAAAAACTGAGGGAAAGTAGGACCATCATCTTTTTTATACCCCTCTGTTATCAATGATAAGAACAGAAGAAATAAAAAGAGAATGTTGCAGGGAGATTTTCTTCAGAAACTCATATTTACTCCTTTAACAGACATTTATTTAGTCCCTACCATGTGCTGCAGATTGAGCGGTAAGCAAAACAGACACAACCGTTATCCTCATGGAGCTCACATTCTAGGAGAGGCAAACGTTAAATAGCATATATAGTAGGCTTGACAGTGTAATTGCCAACAAGAAAAATGAAGCATGGGTAGATTGGGAGTGTGGAGGGTACCATGCTTCTAACAGTGGCATGTGACACAGATGACCAGAAACAAATTAAATTGTTACAGGGTTTTACACGCACGCACACACACAATTTTAAATGGAAGTAGGTATTAAAGTTCCTTTAGAAAAGTTAAAGTTTACAAAGTTGTACTTCCTTTGTACTATGGAGAAGTAATAAATGATTGCTAATTTAATAGTCTGACAGAAGTAACAGTATATTTTTATTCAAAGAAACTTCACAATTTTACCTTGTTTTGTGTATTGGAGAAATTGGGTATAATTTTACTTTTATTATGAATAGATACCATTAAAGTTTTGAAAAGATTATATATCTCATTGAATGAGTGGTACTGAAATGGCTTATTTTTATATATAATATCAAATGTTCTCATCCCATACTATGGAACCAGAATAATGGAACAGAATATATTAACTTGGTTTTATGTCCCTGTGGTGTTCAGTCTTAGTGGAGGAGGAGCAAATTAGTATCTACTGAATGTAAACACTATTTTGACATTGAATAGACAGTTTGTATCCTGACTTTAAAGAATTTGAATATTTCTTAGGGTGCCAAAGTAATTAAGCAGACAGAGGACAGCCAGACTACCTGACTCCAAGTGCTGGCTCTCCCAATATTAAACCACTCTCTGCCTCTCAGTTTTCCCATCTGTGAAAAGTGAAATACTAATAGTGCCAACCTACGTCATGGTTGGTGTGAGGATTAAATAAATTAACCTATAGTAAGCACTTAGAGTAGTGTCTGGCACATAGTAAGCACCATATATATGTTTGCTACTTAAAAGTTTTTTGTTAGCACTGTCTAAACATCCTGGAAAATTATGGAGAAACTTTATTGGCCAGATTTTTAGAAACCACAATTATTTATTAATATTAGCTACTCTAGAATTTTTTTTTAAAACCCAGCTTTTCCCTCATTTGACTGTTAAAGCTGTAGATCAGTCAAACAAGAGAAAATGGCAAAGCATAGCTACCAAAGCCACACAGGCTTCCCAAGTAAGGCTTCCCAAGCTGCAGAGGGCCATGGGGGTGGGTGGCTGGGAGTTAGAAAAAGTCATTGAAACTTAAGTAAGGGAGATATAATGCACTTACAGATATCTTTTCAACAAACAAAAAACACTGTCACAAACATGTGAAACACTGTGCTTTTATTCTGTGAACAATAATTTTCATCTGGGTTATTGCTAAGATGTAGCTGGTGCATCACTGCTTTCATTGCATCCACCCACCCACCCTACCCGCCACCCAGAGGTTCAGCCATGTAGCCCCCAGGGGAGAGGGCATTCTCCCTTTATTGCTTGTACACAAACCCACCAGGATGAGCTGCACTGTCAGGGTAAGGAATGACTCCCTTGCATTCCCAGGATTATCAGGCATTCCTGATTGTCGGGGACATGTGTACCTTTCCCCTTTTAGAGCAGAGGGTGGGGAACAGTCTTGGCATCTCCTGCCTAGAAATTGCATTCTGAAAAGTGGTGCAGAGCTCATTGACTTGTGGCGGTCATAGAAGTTTCCCATAGCTACTCTAACAAATTACTGCAAATTTTGTGGCTTACTACACAGTTCTGAAGGTCAGAAGGCTGACCCAGGTCTCACAGGGCTAAAATCAAGGTGTCAGCAGGGCTATGTTCCTTTCTGGGGGCTCTAGAGGAGAATCCATTTCCTTGCCTTTTCCAGCTTCTGAAGTAACCTGTATTTATTCCTTGGCACGTGGCCCCCTTATTCCATCTTCAAAGTTAGCAATATTTCATCTCTATGACCATTCTTTCATAATCCCATTTCCTTCTATGAGCACAGCCAGAAAGTTTTCCTGGTTTTAAGAGTACCTGTTATTAGATTGGGCCCACCTGAGTCATCCAGGATATCTCCCTATCTCAAGGTCCCTGATTTAATCACACCTGCAAAGTTCCTTCTTCCGTGAACGTTAATATATTCACAGGTTCCAGGGTTCCCAGGACAAGGGCATCTTGGGAGGTGAAGAGGTATTATTGTGCCTGCCATGGAGATCATGTAGCCTTAATTGGAACCCTTTCTGTAGGTCGGAGAATCAAGCAGTTCATTACTAGGTGAGGGTTCCAGACTCAGCCATGTCCAATCGGTTTTGGCCTACCTACCATTTGAAACATAGAAATACAGTGCCATTTATTCTCAAAGAATTACGAAAATTTTGGAAAAGAACAACGCATATATATGTTTTTTATTGTGTTCCAATATAAGGATGAGCTGCAAAATCTTATATGAAATCTACCCCTCTGATAGCCATCTTTGGTCAGGATTAGGTAGCAAGTTGTTGGAATGGGCAGTTTATTTGATTCTACATGAACCAGGGACTTGTGACCATTGCTGAGCTTTGTGGTCAGCACATCTTTCTCTCCTTGATGGCTTCTCTTCTAAGATGCTTGTGGATTCAGAATCACTGCAGGTGATTCTGGATGGCAGCCACTGCTCACCCCCATAAGTTGCTTAAGCAGCTTCCCCTCAGATGAGGACTTGATCCTTGTTTCTGTATAGCTAAGGGTCGTTCTTTAGAATTCATTCCCTCATTCATATACATTCACGTGCTTGCATTTACTACACATGACTGTAACCAGAAACTAGCCCTGTGTGGAGAACATTGGTCAGAAGCTCTCTAGTAATTTGATTCCACCATCTGATTCCAGGCTACATGGATGCCCTGATCTCAGTGCACCCACTCTTATATCAGTTCACTGGGATGTCTGGACGTGGAAGCAAATTCTTCCACGTAAAAGAGAAAACCGACTGGGAGAGAATGAGGTGAGCTTTGCAGTTTGTAGGTTACTATTCAAAAATAGGCCTAACCTTTTCCTTAGCAAGACCGCAAGAAGAAATTGTAGTGACTCAAATTATCCACAGGACAGGTCTATATATCCTCTTGTTTGCTCCAAATAAAAATACACTTGTTTGTTGACTATAGAGTGTGGAGCCCTTGCTGGTCTTGGTTGCTCTTAGTACTTAGTATCTTTGTGGGTCTTGTTGGGTGAAAAGTTTATATGCTTAAAAAGTCACATTACATTTGTTTTTGGGTATCAACATGTACAAATTCATGTAAAACCACCAGATATTTGTTAAACACTTGACTTTTCAGAGTTCTTTCACCTCAGCTTTTTTTTTTAATCTGTCCTCACGACAACTCAGAAGGTGATTAGGGCAGATATGAAAACAGTCACAGAGAGATTAGCTATCTTTCTCTCATCTAATTTGATCACAGGGCTCATTAGTGAGATCTTAGATTAAAACTAGGTTTCTTAACAAATTAGGGCTCTTTCTACTTGATTATCTCAGTTTAAAAAAAATCCAGTAACCCAAGAGTTGGAGCAGAATTTTAATGACTTCAGAACTATCAGAGCAATAACACCAATTCTCACAATATATATTAGTAGCAACTGACTGTAATTTGGTGGTGGTGGAAATAAACAAAGAACAGAGAAAAAAGAAAATGGCATTTCATGCAATATTATATAAAAATATAGCAAGATCTTGAAAAATGCAATAGTATATAAAGAACTAAGCAAGATCTTGGAAAAACACACTTTTGCTCCTTTACTATTTTAGAAATAGCATATGTTGCTATGAAAAGATGAATTATAAGGATTAAGCAAGCAAATGTAGAGAAGGCCTCTGAGCTTAAATTGCCCAAGATGCACAGACCTATGCATTTTCTGGTCAATATGATTAATCCTACCCAAATGGGATAAGTGAAATGCACACACTGCTTTTAAATTTGGAATTCGATTTCTTGCCTCATGTGTTTCTTTTCCTTAGTTTGGTTAATCTAGGCTTGTTATACAAAAATTATTTGTACTGAAAAATTGTCAACACACTTGGTCTTGGTTCAGGATCATTTATAAGATTTAACCTGTTTGAAGTTTGAGATTGTTATTTTTTTTAAAAGCCAATCCAAAAGTATGCACAAAACCCATTTCTTCCTGGCTTTACATGTCAGTTTTAACTACTTGCCAATTACTAATCTTTTAAAAATATACTTTAAAATAATAGGAGTTGTCTCCTTTTTACCTAATAATCTCTTTTTGCCTCTTGGAATATTAAATATTAACGAAGAAAAAGCTCCATGAAAAAAAAATCTAAATTCTTGTGTATTTTGCTGATGATATTTGTGACAGGTATGAATATTGCATTTAGTTATATAGATGAAAAGTGGTTTCTGTTTTGGAATAATTCTTTAATTCTATGGTGAATGAGGTCTGGCTCATATAAAGGGCATGCTCATAAAGCCTGCCCAGTGCCACTGTGTTACCTCATGCAAGGGGCATAAAACAACTCTTTAGGCCTTTATTCATCATACTTCATTAGGAATTCTACTCAGAGAGTGTGCATAGTGAGAAAATTATGTCGCAATCATCTTTCCCTAACCTAAAAATAAAATACAAATGTGGAAAGTTCACAGCATTTCTTGTCCCCTGCCCTCTCCCATGACCACCTGGAGACATGGCTGAACCAAGAGTAGTGGATCCTCAGTGGGCTCAGTATCAAGAGTCCGTGCAATAACTTCGAGGGCCTTCTCTGATTAGCTGTGTTTTCTCATTTGCATTTGTAGGCTGGAGAACAACTGGAAACTCCACATCTAAAAATAAACAAAGCAAAGCAATAAACACCCTCTTATTATATTACATTTCATTTAACAGGGCAAGTGATGGGTATTTTTTTTTTAAATGATGATTAGCAAATCATTTCATAAGACTTTGAGGATGCCTACAGTTTTAAGGACTTCAAAATGGAGGAGGCACTGTCTTTAACTCTTCATTCAAGTTCACTTCTAGAATTATAAAACTAGAATTAGTTTTATACTGACTGTCACTTCTAGAATTATAAAACTGAAGCACTGAACCCAGCTTTCACTTTGAAGGCACTTGCTGAACCTGGTGAACTTGAACTTTAGTTTTCACCATTTTGTGGGTTTGGGGACAGGGCCATCACAGATTGTTGTGAAGATTGTGTACTGTACAACTCCAGGAGCACCATTCATATAAATTACAGTGTAAAGTCATATAAAAGATATAGTCTGTATGGAAGTTGCCCTTTAGAGTTGTGCAGTACACTGACGGGACAGGAGTCAAAACCCAAGGCTTTGTTTAGGTGGGGAGTCTAATAAATTTCCTACATAAAGCTAGTGCCCAAAACAGTTATGCCCTTCATGTACCTGATATCCATTGAAAGATAGAAATAGAACTACCATACTCCTAAATCTGCAAGGAAATTTGTCAGTCTTGAATTTTCATGTTGAGTTGGGGGAGGAAAAAATGTTTAAAATGTTTAACAACAAGCTAATGAGCACACACTTAACAGATCAAATTTACACTGCCTTGTTGTTCTAAAAAAAAAAAACACTTCAAGCTGATTATTTTAAAGTGGCCCAGGGCAAGATGTGGTCCCAGGCACTAGCAGAAGTGAATGACCCCACCTTTAACCCGAGCCTCAAGGAGTCACTACAAATTTGTTAGAAATATGAATTCATAGTAAATATAAATACATATATATGTTTGTGTGTGTGTGTGTGTATAGAGAGAGAGATACTATGCACAGAAAAGGCACATTGAGTGAGAACCAGTAGAAGCAATAGGTCAAATCCAACCCAGAACAACTTCAGATAGTGCATTTATCATACACCAAATACAAAAGAATTACATTTGTTTAAAAACAGCCAAATAGACTTTTAAATTAATAAATATGACTTCTAGAGATGAAAAATAAAACATCTGAAATAAAAAAAAACCCTGGATAAATGGATTTAATGGCCAAGGGAATTAGGGTGGAAGACAGATCTGAGGAGATTATCTAAAATGTAGCATAAAATATGAAAGAGAAATTAAGAGACATCAGTAACAATGATAAGGTGTAACCTACATCTGATTGGATTTTCAGAAAGAGAAAAAACAGAACAGAGGTAATATTTGAAGATTTGATGGCTGAGAATTTTCTAGAATTGATGAAAGACACCAGTCCACAGATTCAAAAATGAAGGAGGTTAAATTAAAGAGAAATTTATATCTAAAACACCTAAGTGACATTGTAGAATACCCAGGGCAAGGTTTTAAAAGCAATCGTACTTTTCAATAGTAAATATGGCGGCAAAAAAACTTCAGAAAAACATCTTTAATATACTAAAAGAAGATATTTATCAACCTAAATTTGTTGACAAACCTTCTAATTAAGTTCCATTTCCTTTAAAAACAATCAGGAAATAAAGTTTTTTTTTTCACATAGTAAAAGCAGAAATTTTGCCATCAGACTCAATTAAAAGATATACTTCAGGCAGAAGGGAAAGTGTTATCAAGTGGAATGTTTGAGCTGTGAGAAAGAATGATTAGTAAAGAAAATGGTAAATATGTGAGTAAAATGTAATTACTATATAAGGAAATATAATAAATAAAAATAATTTATGAAGCTTAAAACTGAGATAAAACTAAAATACAACAATATGTGTAAGTCAGAAATAAGACAATTAGAGTTAAAGTGTTCTAAGCTCCTTGTTTTGTTCAGGAAGAGGAGGGTAAAGATAAGAATTAACTTTAAACTCTTATAACTTAAGTGTACTTGATCCATTTCTAAAAGAATACAACAGAGAACATAATTTCCAAACCAGAGGAGGGAAAGAAATGGCATAAGAAAAAATACTGTATCAATCCAAATGAAAGGAAGAAAAGAAAGAAAAGAGAAACATAGAAAAATATGTCAATTTAAATTGATAATTATAGCAACAATAATATTAACAGAAAAACATTAAATGCCCAGTACTGTTCTCCACACTCACTTAATATATTAACTGTCCTTATGGTCCTAATAGCACTATGAGGTAGTGTTGTTATTATTATACCCATTTTGCAGATGAGGAAACCAGGACACAGAGTATTGAAGTAACTAGCCCAAGGTTACACAGTAGTATAGCTGGTATGCAAACCTAGGCAGTATTCCTTTAAAGTCCGTCTTCTTAAGGACAGACTACACCATATCTTTATTTCATAAGTATTTTTTTACAAAATAATTATTTTGTAAAAATAATTTATTATTATTTAATTAATTATTATATATATTTAATTATTATTTAATTAAATATTATTATTTAATTAATTATTATTAAATAATAATTTATTTTTACAAAATAAGCTAATAGAAAAAAGTCAAAATATATCATTAATTATTATATAAATGGACTTACCACTCGGCTTTAAAGAAAAATATTGTCAGTCTGAATAAAAACAAAAACCCAGGTGTATGCTCTATACAAAAGACACATCAAAAGACATAGGAATAAAAAAAGGTTGAGAGTAAAAGGATGGAAAAAATATATCAGGCAAACACTAACAAAAAGAAAGCTAGTGTAACTATATTTTAATGGACAACATAGAATATAAGGCAAAAAGCATTGTTAGGGCTTGAGGGTGACTCCATATAATAAACTGTTCAGTTCATCAAGTAGCTCTGATAATTCTAAACTTATATGCATTAATAACATGACCTCAAAATATACAAAGCAAAAATTGACAGAACTATATAGAGAAATAGAAAAATCCATCATCACAGTGAAAGATTCAAATGCTTCTTTCAGTAACTGGTTAAGCAAGCAAAACATATTTAAGGATATAAAGAACTTGAGAAGCTATGTGACTTTTCTGTATCCTAAAGCTTCTTTGAAGAGAAAATGAAAAAAAAGAAGACACTGGGGGTATATATGGAAGAAAATGTCAGTGTACATACAGGGTAACAGATCTTATAGTGATGAAAGACACAATGTCTAAAAAATTTTTTTTTAAATTTTTTTATTATTTCAAATTAAGATTTTTTTGTATTTTATTGGTTATTTTTTTAAAATTATTTCATTTGGGTTTTTTTTGCTTCAGTTTTGGAATGAAAAAAATGGATCACAGAAGGGTCACAGCAGTGGCAGGGGAAGATCAAAGGAGCCGGGTATCAGTGATGTGGGCATGCATGGGAAGGGGTTCACCTGGGGCATGGCTCTAAAGCATATGAATATGTTCAGGTGTTCATGGGGCACTGTCTCGGTGGGTGGAAATCCACACAATTACCAAAAGAATATTGAATTCCCATCCTGGGGAGTTCTGTTACATTCTCTGATAGGACAGCAAGAATCCCCTGAGTGCAAGGGCAGTGCCTAGTGAAGGAAGACAGACTGTAATGCCAGGCCCTTGATATTGATGATTGTTCTTATGAATCTCTTCTTGTGAAATTGAAACTTAGCCTAGTATTATATACCGCCTAAGAGTTACCTCCTGAAAGCCTCCTTATTGCTCAAATGTGGCCACTCTCTAAGCCAAACTCAGCATGTAAGCGCATCACCTTTCCCCTGGCATGGACATGACTCCTGGGGATGAGCCTCCCTGGCACCGAGAGATTGTTACCAAGTGCCAACTAGCAATGCATCTGGAAAAAGACCTTGACCAAAAGAGGGAAATGGTAAATGGCTAAGAGACTTCAAAGTGAGTTGAGAGGTCATTCCAGAAGTTATGCTTATGCAGGTCTCAGCAGGATCTCATTGACTGCCACAGCAAATAGTGCCTCAAATAACGGGGCTTCTGAGGGCTCTGGTGACATCCAGAAACTATAAGCAGGGCAGACAGTTCAGGAATTCTGTACCCTATCAATAGGCCTTACTTTGGAATTTATGCTCCCCCATGTAACAGAGACTCATTTATAGGTTCTCTACACCTGGCTCTTCTACCCCTTTTACTTGAACCTATAATTAGCACTATACTTGATAAATATATGTCCCAGAGTCTTAAATCTTTGATCATATGCCAGTTGAGCTCTGAATTTCAGCAGAGTTGCAACACCTACTCTCCTGTTCATTGGACTCACCCAGGACAACTAACAAGGATATGTTGATGGGCAATGCCCATCCCAAGGAACAGAGAGTGTCCAACTGCAAGCAAGATAACTCCATCCATCTGCCCCATGGGATCTAAGCTCCCTCTCAATTAGAAGCAGAGTGGGCATCACCATCCCCAAATCCTCAAGATTGGATGAACAATGGGCTAAAGTACACTTATTATTACTCTACTGTAGACTATTATTCTAGCAATGGAAGAACTCTTATCATTGATATAAAGGCAGTGGCAAACTGAGGTTCTGAGGGATGGGAGAGGGAAGAATTGGTGCAATATGGGGGCATTTATGGGACATTGGAGTTGTCCTGCATGACATTGCAGTGACGGATCAAGGCCATTGTATATTTTGTCATAACCTACAAAATTGTGCAGGACAGAGTGTAAACTATAATATAAACTGTAATCCATAGTTAGTAAAGCTTCAATATGTGTTTGTCAATTGTAACAAATATACCACACTAATGAGGGATGTTGTTGCTGTGGGAAAGTGTGGGAGGGGGAAGGAGTGGGGCATATGGAAATCCTTTATATTTTTTTATGTAACATTTATGTAATCTAAAGCTTCTTTAATAAAAAATTTTAATTAAAAATATAGGGGAATACAGGGAATACCTGTATCTAAACTTCTTTAAAAATATAAATAAATAAATAAAAATTTAAAAATTTGTAGGCCTTGCTGCTGCTAAAACTTCATGACACAGAGAGTTCCTTATCCACATGCTGTGTCACTTCTATTCATTAATATGGTTGCAAATATATCCACTGAAATTTAAAAAAAAAAAGAATTTGAAAAGTTCAATAAACCAGTTTTTTTTAATAGGCATATGTGGAACACTGAACCCAATAAATGCAGAATTCATTGCTTGAAGCATTTATAAAATTAACCAAGTTCAAAGGCTTTAAAGCAAATCTTAAGACATTTCAAAGTATTGGCATCATACTTTCCACATTCTCTAATCACAGTGAAATTAAGTTAGAGAAAAACAAAAAGGTATCTGGAAAAAACCCTGTGTTCATTTCAGAGGGTTGCTGTTACAAATTACCAAAAATTTAGTGGCTTAAAACAGCAGAAATTTATTCTCTTGCAGTTCTGTCAGTCAGGAGTCTGAAATTAAGGTTTTGGCAGGTCCGCACTCCCTCCAGGGATTCAAGGGTGGATTCCATTCCTTGCCTCTTCCAGCTTCTGGTAGCTCCAAGTATTCCTTAGATTGTGGCCTTATCACTCCCATCTCTGCCTTCATCTTCATATCACCTTTTCTCGGTGTTTATATCTAAAATCCCTCTGCCTTATTCTTACAGGAACATATATGATTGCTCTGAGAGTCCATCCAAAATCCATGATAACCTCTTCCTCTCAAAATCCTTAACTTGATCTCATCCTTTGTTTTATTGGTAATATTTGCTCTTCTCTATATAAGGTAATATTCACAGGTTCCAGGGAATAAGATGTGGACATATCTTTTTGGGAGCTACCATTTAACCCACTAAAGTCCACTGTTTGGCCTCTTCAAATTCATGTCTGTCCCATGAGCAACATCCCCAAATGCCTTCATTTCAGTATCAATCCATTACAAAATCTCATCTAAATATCATCAGTTCAGAAGTTCCAAATCTCATGATCTAAATCCTCTAGATCAGGTATGGGTGAGACTCTGGATATGATCAATCCTTGGGCAAAATTCTTTTCCAGTTGTAGACCTGTGAAACTAGAAAACAAGTTATTTGCTCCCAAGATACAATGGTGGGACAGACATAGGGATAGCAGTTACGGACATTACCATTCCAAAAGGGAGAAAATAGGAGCTATAAAGAGATCAAACTTTGAAATCCAGCAGGGCAAACTCCATTTGGTTTCAAGTCCTGAATTAATGCTCTGTGACTGAGGTTGTGCCTTCTGGGCCTGTGGCTCTGCCCTCTGGGCCCATGGTGCTACCCCTTGGATCTAACACTTGTTAGTCTAGATCTGCAACTTTACCCTCAAAGTCTTTCTTCTTTTTTCTTGAAAAGGTTGCATATGTTTGCAGCTGAGTAGTTTTCTCTGACTGTTTCCTGCCTGTAGAATTTTCCATTTCATCCAGTCTCTATTCTTTTCAGTCCAAGATGGCAGTATTTCTATTACAACATTCTCAAAAACCTTGTGGGTCTCCCATGTATGTCATGGGGATTCATACTACTGCACAAGGTCTTTCCTGGCTAACCCCATCTCTTTTCCTGGCTTTTGCCAAAGTGGTTGAGTGATCCCTGAGTTTCTTGTCTAACCTCTTCAGAAAAAGGTTGTCTAGTGTCCACACACTTGGTATTCTTTTCTGAGAACACTTATAACAATGAATCTCCTAATTTTAACATCTTTTGCAATATGGATATACTGAGAACTTCCCAAATCATCAAGTGCTGTTTCCTTTTTACTTAGCAGTTCCTTCTTCTATTTATCTCTTCTTTCTGGTATTTTACTATTAGCAGTAAGAAGAAACCAGATCACACCTTTGACACTATGCTTGGAATCTCCTCAGCTAAATATAAATTCATCACTTAGAATTTTTGCTTTCTACTGTAGGACAAAATTCAGCCAAGTTTTTCTGCCAACATATAACAAGGATCACTTTTTCCTCTAGTTTCCAATAACATGTTCCTCATTTTCTTCTAGGCCCTCACCATAAGCACTTTAAAAAAAAAAAAGATTTATTATTTATTTATTTAATTATCCCCCCCTTGCTGCTTGTGCTCATTATGTCCATTTTTCTGTGTCTGCTTGTCTCCCTTTGTTGCTTCATCTTGTTGCGGCCAGCTTGCTCACTGGCCCGCACAGGCCGGCTTGCCTTCTCCAGGGGCCTCCCATATGGTAAACTGGAGCCCAACCAATTGAGCCACAGCCGCTTCCCATATAAGCACTTTTAACATTCATTTTTCAACCAACAGTCTCTTCAAGACAATCTAGACTTTTTCTATTATGCTTCTCAAAATTCTTCTAGCCTCTACCCATTTCTCAATTCCAAAGCTACTTCCATGTTTTTAGGGATTTGTTACAGCACTACCCCACTTCCCTGTTACTAAAATCTGTTATTAGTTTCCTGTGGATGCTATAACAAATTACCACAAACCTAATCATATATTTTGCCATATAAGGTAATAATTCACTAGTTCTGGGGAGTAGGGTATGGACACATTTGGGGGGGCCACCAATCAGCTCACTACTTCGCTACATGTTTATAAATTAAGACACATATAGGCCTAATTTATATATCAAAGAAGAAGTCATCATGGAAATGATGATTTCTCATCAGATGATAAAATGACATCTGATAACTACAGATGATTAAAAGCTCAGTTGATAAAAAACAACAATATATCAATGAAACTAAAGTGCTACTTACAGGAAAATTTTAACCTTAAATGAGTAACTTTTCTATTAAAATCTCTCAGATTTCTTTCATCCATACATAGTATATAATCAAATGTGGCAAAGTCTTCTGTGGTAACCTGCCAGGTAATGTGATTCATAGGAATATCATGCTTCTTCATGCAATTTTGCCCTTGATAATCAGGAAGGTTTCCTATCTCATCATATGTGGATGTTGCAGCACTGTCTGTCTTCCAATTATCTGAAATATTTTGATCATCTACAAGTTTTCAGAAAACTTCTGCAATGGGTGATTGACAAATGTTACCCAGACACACAAATAGCACCAACTTGGACACCTGCTCTGCCATCTTCTCAGGTGCAAAGAGAGGCACAGAGTGAGACCTGTTTGTCTTTTTATTGTTGAGTTGTAAGATTTCTTTATATATTCTAGATATTAAACCCTTATCGAATATGTGGTTTCCAAATATTTTCTTCCATTGAATAGGCTGTCTTTTCACTTTTGTTAACAAAGTCTTTTGATGCACAGTGTTTAATTTTGAGAAGGTCCCATTTATTTTTTCTTTTGCTGCTTGTGCTCTGGGTATAAAGTCCAAGAAACCATTGCCCAACACAAGATAGTGAAGATGCTTCCCTACATTTTCTTCTAGAAGTTTTTATAGTCTTGGTTCTTGTATTTAGGTCTTTGATACATTTTGAGTTAAATTTTTTTTTTTTTTTGGTGTGAGATAAGGGTCCACTTTCATTCTTTTCCATATGGAGATCCAATTCTCCCAGCACAATTTATTGAACAGACTATTCTTTCCCACTTATGTGGACTTGGCAGCCTTGTCAAAAATCAATTGGCCATAGATGTGAAGGTCTGTTGCTGAATGCTGTTTGATTCCATTGGTCAGTATGTCTATCTTTGTGCCAGAACCATGCTGTTTTGACCACTGTAGCTTTGTAATATGCTTTAAAGTGAGGAAATGTGAGCCTTCAAACTTCATTCTTCTTTTTCAAGATTTTTTAGCTATTTGGGACCTCTAATCCTTAAAAATAAATTTGATAATTGGTTTTTCCATTTCTGCAAAGAAGGCTGTTGGAATTTTAATTCAGATTGCATTGAATCTGTAAATCATTTTGGGTAGAATTGATGTCTTAATGACATTTAATATTCCACTCCATGGACACAGAATGTCCTTTTATTTAGGTCTTCTTTGATTTCTTTAGCAATGTTTTATAGATCTCTGTGTACGAGTCTTTTACATCCTTGGTTAAATTTGTTCCTAGATATTTGATTCCTTTATTTCCTATGTTAAATGGAAGTTTTTTTCTTTATATATTCCACAGACTGCTCATTACTAGTGTATAGAAACACTACTGATTTTTGCATGTTGATCTTGTACCCCACCACTTTGCTGAATTTGTTTATTAGCTCTCATAGCTTTGTAGATTTCTCGGGACTTTCTGTATGTAGAATCATATCATCAGCAAATAGTGAAAATTGTACTTCTTCCTTTCCAGTTTGTATGCCTTTTATTTATTTTTCTTTCCTGACTGCTCTGGCTAGAACAGCACAAGGTTGAATAACAGTGGTGAGGGTGGACATCCTTTTCTTGATCCAGATTTTAGAGGGGGAAGCTTTCAGTCTTTTATTATTGAGTATGCTGTTAACTGTGGGTTTTTCATACATGTCCTCTTTTAGTTTGCTAAAAGCTGCTGGGATCAATATACCAGAAATGGGGTGGCTTTTACAATGAGAATTTATTAGTTTAAAAACTTAATTCTGAGGCCATGGAACTGTCCAAATCAAGGCATCATCAAGAGATGATGTCTCACCAAGTTGCAGCTGTGGATGATTAGGCACATGGTGACATCATCTAAAGATGCTTTCTCTCCAAGCTCAACTATGGGTGATAAGGCACATGGCAGGGCATAATGACAGCTCTGCCAGTTCTGCTTTTACCGCTAAGCTGACTTTCTCCGAACTGAGCTATGGGTAATCAGGCATATGGTTTGTCTCCCCTCTATCCTCCGGGCCTTGTCTCTTTCAGCCTCTCAGGGGCCTCTCCGTTCCTCTGTGCTCCTCTGATTACAGCCTCTGGGACCTCTCCATCAGTCTCTCAGAGTTTCTCTGTCTCTGCCACTTTTTTTCTGTGTGTGAGACTTTCATTCCTCCATTTATAAAGGACTTCAGTAAAAGGATTAAGATCCACCCTGGGTCATACTCTGCTGAAGTGATCTGATTA
>JAQZBX010009272.1:0-16298 GCA_029593785.1 Cabassous unicinctus
GAAGGAAGGGAGGGAGGGAGGGAAGGAGGGAGGGAGGCAGGAAGGAAGGAAGCTTGACATTGTGTTAATATATTTTTGTTGTTCAAATCACGTGGAAATGTGCTGCAACTGAATGGAACATATATCAGATTCTTGGCTTAAGTATTACTAATATGTAGAATTACACAGCAAATAATTACCAGATCATTCCTTGTATAGGTCCATATGCCATCTATATTACTGAATATATTGTTGATCCATTAATTAGTCATTAATTGTGGTTAAAATTATCAAGTACTTTTTTTCAACATTAATTGAAAACTGTTGTATGAAACATGTCTATTCAGAGAAGTAACAGAATTATATGTGAGCATTTAAAGTAAATTTGAGATGAAAAGTGAAGCATATTTTCCAAGCAACAACAATAATTTCTTATTTCAGGAAATGAAATAGTTTGAGATTTTAACATTTCTGTTAGTTGTCTGTATCTTCTTCTACCATGTGAATATACTGTTTGGCAATTAGAAGAAAAAAAAGTTATGGATGCAGGAAAGGCTGTGCTGAGGAGGAATATATAGCTCTAAATACTTTCATTAAAAAAGAAGAAAGATGTCAAATCAGAGACCCAACCTCAAAATTGGAGGAACTAGAGAAAGAAGAGAAAACTAAACCCAAAGCCATCAGAAGGAAGGAAATAAAAAAGATTATAGTGGAGATAAATTAAATAGAGGATTTTAAAAAAACAATAGGACCAATAAAACCAAACATCATTTCTTGGAAAAGATCAGTAAAATTGGCAATCAATTAGCTAGACTGATGAAGGAAAAGAGAGGACACAATAACTAAGACCAGAAATGAAAGGGAGGACATTACTATGACCCCACAAAAATAAAAAGATTATAAGATGATGCTATGAACAACTGTGTACCAACAAATTAGATAATCTAGATGAAAAGGGCAAATTCATAGAAACACACAAACCACCTACATTGAGTAGGAAGAAATAGAAGATCTCAACACACAAATTACTAGTAGAGAGAATAAATCAGTCATCAAAAAAACCCAACAAAGCCCAGGATCAGATGGGTTCAGAGGGAAATTTTAACCAAGCATTCTGAGGGATTAACAAAAGTCCTGCCCAAACTCTTCCCAAAAAATGAGAGGGGAATACTCACTAATTCAATCTACAAGTCAACATCACAGTCTTACCGAAGACAGATAAGGCTACCACAAAGAAAATTCCACACTAGTATCTCTTATGAATATAGATGCAAAAATCCTCAACAAAATACTAGCAAATTGAATCCAACAGCACGTTAAAAGAATTATTCACCATAATCAAGTGTGAGTAATCCTAGTTATGAAAGTCTGGTCCAACATAAAATCAGTGTAATACACTACATTAGCAGAATGAAGAAATAAAGCCACATGATCATCTAAATTGATGCAGAAAAGGTATTTGTCAAAATCTAGCAACCCTTCTTTATAAAAAAAAAAAACAAAACACTTAGAAAATTAGAAGTAGAAGGAAACTTCCTCAACATGATAAAGAGCATATATGAAAATCCCACAGCTAACAACACACTTGATGAAAGAATGAAAGCTTTCCCTCTAAGATCAGGAACAAGACAATACTGCCCAGTGTCACCACTGTTATTCATCCTAGTACTGGAAGTTCTATCCAGAGCAATTAGGCAATAAAAATAAATAAAAGGCATCCAAATTGGAAAAGAAAAAGTAAACAGTTCCAAGGTTGTGAAAATGTCCAAATCAAGGCACCATCAGAGATGGTTTTTCACCAAAGTCAGCTACTCTAGTGATCCTGGAGTCCTGCCATGTAGTGAGGCAAGATGGCACCAGATCTCTGCTGAGGTCCCTACCTTCCCTTCTAGGCTCACCATCTCCAGACACTTAGCTGGGGATGATAAGGTATGCATCTTGTCTCTTCAGCCTTGAACTGCTCCATGGGCCCAGCCTCTTGGGTGCTTTGTGCCTCAGCTTCAACTGATAGTGATCCTTGACTTCTTTCTTTCAAATGGCTGGGTCAAAATGGCAGAACTCCTTTTCTGTGTGTCCCTCTCCTCTCTGTGTCCTCAGTTTATATAAGACCCAGCAAGATGGTGGAGACCAACCTGTGTCATGCTTCATTGACGTAGTCCAAACAAGAGCTCTAATCAAGTGATCTAATCAAGGCCCCTTAACTGAATCTAATGCAATTAAAGAATCTCACACCCACAGGAATGAATTATGTATAATTTTTCTGTAAGCCCAGAACTTCTCTAATAAAAAATGACCTACTTCTGGCTAGATTTTTAATAAATTATTGGTTATGAAAATATATAGCTATTCAGTAATGGACATAATTCACATAAAATGTTTGCTTGTTTTTTGCTAAGGTTTTTAGCATAAAATAATTGCTACCACTTGTAACTACATTTTGTAGTCTAGGACTAGCAATTAATGGCAGAGCTAATTTTTAAAAAATCATTATTTTATAATTTGAATAGAATTCAAAAGGAGAAATTGAAATGATTCCCCTTTCATTCCAAAATTGTAATATTTCATTCTCTGCAAAATAGATCCCTAAAAAAATGCAGTGGGTTTCTTAAAATAAATTACTGAACTTAAAAAACATTTAATTCTACCTTTTTGATGAGTTTTAGATACATGGTTCATCTCAACTGTTGAGCCCAACGAATCAAAGTTAGGTGTTTTCTTAATTTTCAGACAATCACCTTTTTTTCCCTATCTGTTCAAACCTTTAAATAATTCTGGAATTTGGAAAATTCTATGCTAATTTATTTTCTTCATTTTATGTAAACAGATTTTTAAACATGTATCTGTTTGAAAGACAATAAAGAAGACAGGAAAAGTAAATAACCTTGAAAGTTTTCTGGTAAACTTTCAGAAGACATTTAGGTTTTAAGCAGTAAGTGGTTAGATTTAGGTTGTAAGTTGGTACATATTTATTCTGCATTGTGAGATTTATATGGATTTAGGACTTTTAGAGAATTATGAGTTACTGTCTGATCTTTCCTTTGCTCAATTCTTGAAGTTCAAGAGTTCCTTTTAAGTAAGAACACCCTTTCTATTTTTTCAAAAGATACAATTTGTAGTTTCTGAAGACTTCAATGATTTAAAAAATTTCATATATACAAGTCAGTTCATAGGGTTTATGTAACCTCCACTTTAGTGTAGAAATGATTTTTCTCAGAAGCATACTCCTTTTTCTTGACGTTATTTTCAGACCATTTTCTGTCACATTCCCTTAAGAATCTCTTTTCTTCTTTACCCATTGTATAAATACTCCTGCAGAAACACACACACATGCACACACACAACACACACAGAGTGCAACTGACTTATATTAAAGCCAATGTTATGGCCACAATGAAACAGCTCTGCAGATTCCTTTACAATTATAATGATTATCACCAAATAAGTGTCCTGAAGTTCAGAAAATGAACTGTTCCCATTTTAAAGTTAATCTGTAGCTGACTGTGATAGAGAAATCATGTAATTAAAAAAGCTGAATGGAAGTCCAAAGAATCCTTGAGCTTAGCCCTGTGTTAAATGATTGTAGAATTGTCTGCATAGATAATTTTGAAAATCTCACTTGGGATCAGATCCATCACAGGTTTAACACATATGGATTCTTTCGTTACTAAACACTTCATTAAGCAACTTCTGAATAATGGCATTTGTGTGGTTCTTTAAACAAATATTGGTAATGGATCCTCAGACAAAAGAACAGCCTCTGGTAGACAAGTTAGAGAATGGCAGAAAGATTAGTAATTATAAATACATGCCCCCCAGTATGATTGGTTAGTTTAGAAGAATTCTTACATAAAAAAATCCTTACCATTCACAACACCCTCCTCCTGCTGAAAGCAATTGCCTCCAGCAGCTTTCTCAGGTTCCTTGCCTTTGTTATCTGTGTTTACTGCCCAAGAAGCAACAATTTTACCCTGCCTTTTTGGAGGTATGCAAACCACTTTCCATCTTGCCATATCTACTCAGTGTCTGATGAAACCCTGTCTTTCAAATTAAAATCCCTAAACTTTATTCACCTGCCTTATCTTGCCCTTATTTTTCTTGGCACAATCTTTTCCCTTTGTGGAGGTTGCTTATTCTTTGCCACATATTTGCCATTTTTCTTCTTTTACTCTTCTCATTTTACTCCCTTAATCATAGAGGAAAAGAGTTACACATACTTGTTGCATGATGTTCTAAAAGAAGAAAGAGTTTGAACAGTTAGCCACTCAACCTCTCAGAGACTCGGGTGTGTGTGTGTGTACGTATGTGTGTGTGTTTTGATTCTGTGTGGCTCGGGTAACAGCTGCCTTATTATGGGAGTGAAATAAGCTAGCGTGCAGCATCTAGCTCAAGGAGTGGAAGCAATCACCTCTAAGCTAAGGTAAAATTCCTCAATCTTTGAGGCAATGATACTCTAATTGTCAATTACACATATTTCACTAAGCTAGGTATTCTCAGCCAAGTGCTATCACCATTTTCTTAAGCAACTTCCAGTAAATAATTTTAATTCACAACTTGAAATATTAATATGTGAAATGAAAATATCACAAAATTTATGTTTTCTATTAGGGCTGCATTAAGAAAATGAGATATACATGAAAACATTTTTTTAACATATAAAGCACTGTATTAATATATAATCATAATTATAAAAGTTTAAATATAATTTAAACTATTATTGCATCTATTGCATCTATTTTCTTTTGAATGGCTATTGTAGGCTAGATGCAGTGCTGGGTGTTTTGCATATATTCACTTAAATTCTGGTAACCTTCAAGGATTTCTTGTTCACTTATCTATTACTATGTAACAACCAAAAAACTTAGTTGCTCAAAATAAAGATGTATTATTATTGCACATAGTTTTGAATGTTGACTGGGCTGAGCATGTAGGTGCTCATTTGGGTTTACTTATGTGGTGTTTACAGTCGGATGGTAACCAGGGTTGAAGCCAGCTGAGGGCTCAATTACTCTGGATATCTAAGATGGCTTCTCCACTCCCATGTCTGGTTTGCCTTTACAGAGGATCTCTCAAGGTCAAGCTTGGACTTCCTCTCACCAGAGAAGTACTCCAATAGTCAGACTTCTTATATGGTGCATTGCATCCTCCAGAGCAAAGGTTTCAAGGGACCAAAGGGGAAGCTACTAGATTTCCAATGACGTAGTCTGAGAAGCACATGGCATCACAACCATTGCATTTTATGGGTCAAAAGTCAGTCACATTGCCCGACCATATTATAGAAGAGGGGACTACACCAGGGAGTGAATATTGGGGGGCATGACTCATTAGAGGGCTGTCAATGGGGACTAGCTACCACAGTCGGGCTCTTAGATTTGTCTATCTTAAGAAGGGTTATTATCTTTGTTTTAGAGTTGAAGAAATTGAAACACGAAGATTTAAACAAATACCTAGTATGACACAGTTAACTGGTCAAACAGATGTATCAACTTATCTACAAACCATTTTCTCTCCTGTGACCTGTGCTGGTCTCCTCAGATATTAGCAATATCCTCTATCACCATCTCCCCATATCTTCCATTATCTTCCAACTTCTTTAGTGTCTTCAAATGTGGTCATTTCTGTCGTTAGAGTCATGTTCTTATTGATCACCTTTCTTCAGTTCAGCAGGTTCCTTGCATGTCTATTCTTTTTTTGCATGTCTATTCTTTTTTTTAAACTTCATTTGACTTGAATTCCATCCCTCTTTTAGAAAAGTGGTCACCAACTGTCCTTTTTGCTCTGTGCTTAGACTCCCTTGCCTCTTGAATTTTGTCACACTAAACTAACCAATTCCTTAACTGACTACTTTCTCAACTTTGCTAAAGAATGTCCAATATTAATTCAGTCAATGTAGTGAGTGCCTATGTTACAAAGAGTATAATAAACACTAAGAAATCAAAGATGAGTCACACAATGCTCTTGTCCTCAAATAGCTCAAAGTTTCATCTGGAAGACAGGGGGCTAATTTCTAATGTCAGTGGTATCCTACAATAGAGAGCTATAAATAGTACTTGGAGTCCACATCGTATTTATCTCAGCCATGTCAATGTTGCCCTCCTTCATTTCATGCAATCCTTGGGTTCTTTGCCTATTGATTTTTTTTTTTACTACATTCTTAATAGTAAAGATTCAAAATTTAATTGTCAAAATAAATTGGACAAGTTGTGAGTTTACAAAACAATCATGCATAAAATACAGGATTTGTGTACACCATCCCATCACCAACACCTTGCATGGGCGTGGAACATTTGTTAATTATTGATGATAGCACTATTTAAAAATAATTATACTATTTTTAATGGTAGTTACCTTTGCTACAATTGATGAAAGAGTATTAAAATAGTTCTATCATCTATTATTTACATTAGGTGTATTTTTTCATATGCTACCCTATTTTTAATACCTGTCTTGGTATCATACATTTGATATAATTCATGAAAGAACATTCATATACATGTACTGTTAACTATAGACCATCATCTACAATAGGGTTCACTGTGTTATACAGTTCTATGTTTTATCTTTTAATTTTATTCTAGTAACATATACACCCTAAAGTTTCCTTTATTAACCACATTGGTTTATACAGTTCAGTGCTGTTGATTATACTCACAATAATGTTTTACCATCGCCACCATCCATTTCTAAACCTTTACCATCAGCCTAAATAAAAATTGTGTACAAGTGAAGCATCAACTCCCCATTCTCCAATCCCAATCTGTCTCTTAGTAACCTATATTCTAGATTCTAACCCTTTGAGTTTGCTTATTATAATTAGATCATATTGGTGAAATAATACAATATTTGTCCTTTTGTGTTTGGCTTATTTCAGTCAACATAATGACCTCAAGGTTCATGCAGGTTGTTGCATGCATCAGGACTTCATTCCTTTTTTATGGCTAAATAATATTCCATTTTATGTATATACCACTTTTGGTTTATACATTCATCAGTTGATGGAGACGTGGGTTGTCTCCATCTTTTGGCAGTTTTGAGTAATGCTGCTATGAACATCAGAGCGGAAATATCCATTCCAGTCCCTGCTTTCAGTTCTTCTGGGTAAATACCTAGTACTGGGATTGCTGGATTGTGTGGTAATTCTATACCTACCTTTCTGAAGAACTGCCAAAATGTCTTCCACAGTGGCAACATCATCTTACTTTCCCACCAGCAATGAATGAGTGTTCCTATTTCTCTACATCCTCTCCAACAATTTTATTTTTTTTAATAGTGTCTATTCTAGTCCATGTGATATGATATCTCAAGGTGACTTTGATTTGCATTTTCCTAATAGCTAGTAATGTTGAACATCTTTTCATGTGCTTTTTAGCCATTTTTATTTCCTCTTTGGGGAAATGTCTATTCAAGTATTTTGCCCATTTTAAAAATGGGTTGTTTGTCTGTTTATTGTTGAGTTGGAGGATTTCTTTATGTATTCTGGATATTAAAACCTTATCAGATATGTAGTTTCCAAGTATTTTCTCTTATTTATTAGGTTGTCCTTTCACTTTCTTGACAAAATGCTTTGATGTACAAAAGTTTTTAATATTGAGGAGGTTCCATTTATTTTATCTTCTTTTCTTGTGCTTTGAGTGTAATATCTATGAAACCATTGCATACCACCTGACATTTAATATGCTTCCCTATATTTTCTTCTAGGAATTTTATATTGCTGGTTCTTATATTTAGTTCTTTGATCCATTTTGTGTTAATTTTTGTATCTGGTGTAAGATGGAGTCCTCTTTCATTTTTTGCATATGAATATCCAGTTCTCCCACCACCATATGCTGAAGAGACTATTCTTCCCAGTGTACATGGTAGCCTTGTCAAAAATTAACTGACCATAGATGTGAGGATCTATTTCTGAACTCTCAATATGATTCCATTGGTCAGTATATCTACCCTTATGCCAGTACCATGCTGTTTTTTGTTTTGTTTTTTTACATTTAGGGTGTTAAATTTAGGTTGATGATAACCACAAAGAAAATATTGGAGAATATGCAAACTCACAGACAGAAAGTAGAATACAGGTTACAAGGAGTGAGGGACATTTATAGGGGAGTTCATGCATAATAAGTGTAGCATTTCTGTTTGGGGTGATGGGAAGCTTCTGGTGATGATGTTTGTGAGGATAACATAATATCGTGAATGTGATTAATCCCACTGAATGACATGTGTGGGAGTGGTTGAAATGGGAAAGTTTACTCTGTATATATATGTGTGTGTGTTTCCAAAATCAAACAAAGAAAGAGCAACTAAAGAAATAATGACAATTAAATGCAATACATGATATCCTGGATGGGATCTAAGACCAGAGGAGAAACTGCTCAAAAGGATATTATTGGGACACATGAAAGAATTGGAATATAGACTAAGCTTTATACCAATGCTAAAACTTTCTTGAACTTAATAATGCACCAAAGATGGTTACATGAGTGGATATCCTTGTCCTTAGGAAATGTATGTGGAAATATTATGTGTTCAAGGAGCATGATGTATGCAATCAATTTAATATTCAGAATGTAGATAAATAACAAATTAGAGATAGATGATATGTAGGTGATAGATAGATAGATAGATAAAAAGGAAGGGAGGAAGGAGAGAAGGACAGAAGGAGAGAAGAGGAGGAAGGGAGGAAGGGAGGAAGGAAGAAAAGAGAGGGAAGGAAAGGGAAGGGAAGGAAGGAAGGAGAAAATAGTATGACAAATGTGACAAAAATGTTGAAATTGGTGCATCTGGGTGTCTAGGTGAGGACAGGGTTATGTTGGAGTTCTTGGTATTGGGTTTATATTATTTTATTCAACCATCCTGTAAGTATAAAATTATTTCAAAAATGTTAGAAAACAAAACAAGATGTATGGCTATTAAGTGAATAAATTCAGGATTTGAACATAGTCTGGCTGTAGAAACTGTGGGAAATAGAGGAACAATCTTGTATTTGTATTGTTAACTACAATCCTGAACCACCACTGGAATCACTATGTTGTACAGTTCCTAGATTATTCTCTAGCTTTCATTTAATTGACCTTAACCTCCCAAGATTACCTCTTTCAGCCAAAATCATCTTTATAAATCAGCAGTATTAGTTATATTCACTCTAATGTGTTACCATCAACTCTATCCATTTCCACACATTTATATACAACCTTATTAAATATTCTTCACCATAAGCTCCCCCTTCTCAATCTACATTTTATTGCCTAGTAATCTTTACTCTAGAGTTTAACTCCATGAGTTTACTCATCGTATTTAGTACATATTAGTGAGATCATACAATATTTGTCCTTTTGGATCTGGCTTATTTCACCCAATATAATGTCCTCAAGGTTCATACATGTTATCATATGCATCCCAATTTCATTACTTCTTACAGATGAATAGTATTCCATTGTATGTATATACCACATTTTGTTTATCCATTCATCTGTTGATAGACATTTGGGATGATTCCATCGTTTAGCAACTGTGAATGATTCTTGTGTGAAAATGTCTGTTCGTGTCCTTGCTTTCAGTTCTTCTGAATATCTTCCTAGCAGTGAGATTGCCAGGTCATACAGCAATTCTATATTTAGTTTCCTGAGGAACCACCAAAGTGTCTTCTACAGAGGCTGCACCATTTTGCATACCCACCAACAGTGAAGGAGTGTTACTATTTCTCTGCATCCTCTCCAGCACTTGTAATTTTCTGCCTTTTTAATTATAATGGCCATTCTGTAAGGTGTGAAATGATATCTTATTGTAGTTTTGATTTGCATTTCACTAATAGCTAGTGATGTTGTATATCTTTTCATGTGCTTTTGGCCATTGTGTTTTCTCTTTTGGAAAAATGTCTATTCAAGTATTTTGCCCATTTTTTAAATTGGGTTGCTTGTCCTTTTATCATTGAGTTGTATGGTCTCTTTATACAAGATGGAAAACAAACCTTTATCAGATGTTTGGTTTCCAAATATTTTCTCCCATTGAATAGGCTTCCTTTTTAAGTTCTTGACAAATTTTTTTGAAGAACAAAGGTACTTAATTTTGGGGAGGTCCCATTTATCTATTTTTTTCCTCATTGTTCATGCTTTGGGTGTAAGGTTTAAGAAACTACCACCTACCACAAGATCATGAAGATGTTCCCTATATTTTCTTCAGGAGTTTTATGGTTCTAGCTTTTATACTTAGGTACTTCATCCATTTTGAGTTAATTTTTGTATAATATGTGAGATAGGGGTGCTCCTTCTTTCTTTTAGATATGGATGTCCAGTTCTCCCAGCATCATTTGGTGAAAAGACCGTTCTGACTCAGCTGAGTGGGTTTGACAGTCTTGTCAAAAATTACTTGACCATAGATGTGAGGGTCTATATCTGAACTCTCAATTTGGCTCCATTGATCAATATGGCTAACTTTATGCCAGTACCATGCTGTTTTTGCCACTGTATCTAAATAATAGGTTTAAAGGAAGTGAGAGTCCTCCAACTTCATTCTTATTTTTAAAGATCTTTTTGGCTATTTGGGGACCTCTCCCTTTCCAGGTAAATATGATGATTGGCATTAATTAATTTCATGTCATAATATTAAAGGTTGTCAAGTTTAAGAAAGAATATTACCCAAGGACTTGCACCCTATTCTGTAGGGAATTAATGCGTTTCCAGTTGTATGCAGACAAGTTGAACATTATTAAATGGAAATATTTATGTATGCTTGTCTGTTATTGTTTTTACTTAGAGACTAAATATGGTTTAAGGTAATGTGTATGGTTGCCGAGTTCACAAGGGGTAGACTGTGATGGTTAGGCTAATGTGTCAATTTGGCCAGGTAATTGTGTCCAGGTGTTTGGTCCAGTAAGCACTGGGCTAATTGTAATACAAGAGCATTTATGGACTTCAATCACCAGTGAGTTTACTGCATGGATGGCTGATTACATCTGCATCAGTCAGGGAGATTGCATCAGCAATGGGTGATGCTTTTATCCAATCAGTTGAATGCCTTAAAAGGGGAAGTTATTTTAACTTTCAGAGAGAATTTCCCAGCTCATCTATGGACAGCCAACTTCTTCCAGAAACTCATCAAGGACCTTTCATTAGACTTTCATTGGAGCCCCTGATTTGCAGCCTGCCTGCAGAACCTGGACTTGTGCATCCCCATGGTTGAGTGAGAGACTCTTATAAAATCTCATACTATTTACAGATATCTCCTGTTGATTCTGTTCCCTGAGAGTACCCTGACTAATACAGTCCTTTATGTTTATTCCTAAATATTTGATTCTTTTAGTCATTATTGTAAATAGAATCAATTTTTCTGTCTTCCTCCTCAGGTTGCTCATTAGTAGTATATAGAAATGTTACTGATTTTTTTTGCATATTAATCTTGTATCCCACTACTTTACTGACTCCTCCACAATAGTTCTAGTAGCTTTATTGTATAGGGTAACACCATCACCAAATAGTGAAATGCTTACTTCTTTCTTTCTTATTTGAGTTCCTTTTATTTCTTTTTCTTCCCTAATTGTTATAGCTAGAACTTCTAGTACACTATTTAATACAGTGGTGACAGTGGATATACTTTTCTTATTCCTGATCGCACTGTTAAAACTTTCAGTCTTTTACCATTGAGTACAATGTTAGCTGTGGATTTTTCATATATGTTCTTTATCATCTTGAGGAAGTTTCCTTCTATTCCTATATTTTGGAGTGTTTTTATCAAGAAGAGATGTTGTTTTTGTCAAATGCCTTTTCTGCAACAATCAAGAGAATCATGTGATTTTTCTTCTTCAATTTATGAATGTGGTGTATTACACTGATTGATTTTCTAATGTCGAACCACTCTTGCATACCTAGGATAAAACCCACTTGATCATGGTATAAAATTGTTTCAGTGTGATTTTGTACTCAGAAAGTATTTTGCTGAGGATTTTGTGTCTATATTCATTAGAGAAATTGGTCTGTAATAGTCTTTTTTTGTAATATCTTTATCTGGCTTTGGCACTAAGGTGTTTTTGGCTCCATGAAATGAGTTTGGTAGTGTACCCTCATACTCATTTTTTTTTTAAAGTTTGAGCAAGTTTGATATTAGATCTTTTTTCAATGATTGGTATCACCTGTGAGGCCATCTAGTTTGGGGCTTTTCATTTTGGGGAGGTTTTTGGTATTTCAATCTTTTTACTTGTGGTTGGTTTGTTGAAGACTTCTATATCTCCTAGGATCACTGTGGGTTTTTCGTGTGTTTCTAGGAATTTGTCCATTCAGCCTATGTTGTCTAGATTGTTGGCATACAGTTGATCATGGTTTCCTCTTAAGATCGCTCTTATTTCTGTGAGTTCAATGGTAATGTACTCCCACTCTCATTTTTTAAATTTATATATTTGCCTCTTCTCTCTTATTTCATTGTAAATCTAGCTAAAGATTTGTCCATTTTGTTGATATTCTCAAAGTACCAACTTTTGGTTTTATTGATTCTCTCTGTTGTTTTTTGTTCTCAATTTCTTTCTTTCTGCTTGCTTTGGGATTAGTTTTCTGTACTTTTCCTAGTTCCTCCAGGTATGCTGTTAGGTCTTTGATTTTAGCTCTATCTTCGTTTTTAATGCTTTCATTGAGGGCTATAAATTTCCTTCTCAGTACTGCCTTTGCTCTGTCACATTGGTTTTGATATGTTGGGTTCTCATTTTCATTCATCTCAAGATAGTTAGTGGTTTCCTCTTGAAATTTCTTCTTTGACCCACTGATTGTTTAACAGTGTATTGTTTAATCTCCATATATTTGTGATATTCCCTTTTTCTGCCTACTATTAATTTCCAGCTTCATCCATTATGATCAGTGAAAGTGCTTTGTATAATTTCAAACTTTTAAAATTTATTGAGACCTGTTTTGTGACCCAGCATATGGTCGATCATGGAGAAAGATCCATGAGCACTTGAGAAGAATGTATATCCTTCTGTTTTGGTGTGCAATATTCTGGATATCTCATTTAGGTCTAGTTATTTCATCATATTAGTCAAGCTTTCTGTTTCCTTATTGATCCTCTGTCTAGATGTTCTATCCACTGCTGAGAGTGTTGTATTGAAGTCTCCAACTATTATTATAGAGACATTTATTTCTCCCTTCAGTTTTGCCGGTGTGTGCCTCATATATTTTGGAGAACCCAAGTTAGATCCATAAATATGTATTATTGTTATTTCTTCTGGATTATCCCTTTTATTTATATGCAGTGTTCTTCTCTGTCTCTTATAACAGTTTTGCATTGAAAGTCTATTTTTTCCCCCCAATATTAGTATTGCTATCCCAACTCTTTTTTGGTTACTCCTCATGGAATATCTTTTTCCTACCTTTCTCTTTCAACCTATTCATGTCTTTCAATCTCTGGTGAATTCCTTATAGACAGCGTATAGTTGTCTTATACTTTTGTATCCATTTTCATCTTTTGATTGGGTAATTGCATCCATTAACACTCAATGTTATTACTGTAAATGTATTTACTTCAGCCATTTTATCCTTTGGTTTTTATTTATCATATCTTTTTTATATATCTCTTTTTACCCTTTTAGTTACCTATATTCATAATCTTCACTTCTTTACTCTTCTCCAGACCTCTCTCTCCTGCCTTTTCTTTTCTACCTGCAGAATTCCCTTTAGTATTTCTTGTGGGACAGGCCTCTTGTTGATGAACTCTCTCAGTTTCCATTTATCTGTGAATATTTTAAACTCTCCTTTTTTATTGAAGGAAATTTTTACTGGATAAAGAATTCGTGATTGGCAGTTTTTCTCATTCAGTATGGTGTGTGTGTATATATATATATATATATATATATATACCACTGCTTTCTCACCTCTATGATTGCTGATTTGTAATTTGCCTTTTATGAGTTAGGAAATTTTGGCCATAATTTCCTCACATATTCTTTCTTCCCCATTTCCCTTCTCTTCTGCTTCTGTGACAAATATATTTTTGCACTTCGTGATATCTTTCAGATCTCTAGGACCCTGCTCAAATTTTTTCATTCTTTTCTATATCTCTCCTTATGTTCATAAGATTTTGATTTTTCAGTTTTCTAGTTTGCCGATCCTTTCTTCTGTGTGTTCAAATCTGCTGTTGTATGCCCCTACTGTATATTTTTGATTTTTTCTATTGTCTTTCATCCCCATAATTTCTGTATGATTCTTTTTATACTTTCAAATTCTTCCTAATATCCTTTATGTCTTTATAATATTTTCTTTTATCTGCATGAACTGATTTAGGAGATTTGTTTGAATATCTTTGATTAGTTGTTCCAAATTCTGTGTCTCCTCTAAGTTTTAATTGATTCCCTTGACTGGGCCATATCTTCCTGTTTCTTAATATGGCTTGTATTTTTTTGCTTAGGGTTTTATTGTTGATTGGCTTTGTGTTAAGGCTGTTTTGTTTTTTTAAAATTTATTTATTTACTTTTATCCATTTTTACCCCCCACACACACCCCCCATTTTTGCGGCTTTTGTGTCCATTTGCTGGGCAACTCTCTGTGTCTGTTTCCTGCCCTCTCTTCTCATCCTTTTTCTCCTGTCTTCACTGGGAGTTGATCCTTGGAAACTTCAATTTGGGAGAGAGGCCTCCTACCACCTGTACCACCTTAGTTCCTGTTTTTTTGGCATGTCTCGCCTTGGCTCTCCCTTGTGTCACTCTCCTGTTACGTCATTATCTTGCTGCATGGCTTATGGGGCCTGGCGGCTCACCTGCACACGGGGCCTGGCTGCCCTCATGCCTTCTATATATATATATTTTTTTAATTTTTACCGGGAGGTCCTGGGGATCAAACTCAGGTCCCTCCATATGGGAGAAGGATGCCGAACCATTTGAGCCACATCCGTCCTCCTGCTTTATCTCTTAAGGTTGACCAAAGATACCTAGAGTTACAGTCATTTCCCATACAGAATGGTCATATAATAAATCGGGCTTAGTTTAGCACCAGCATTCTAAAAACCAGACCTAGGGAGAAAAACTAGGTCTAGGGACACATGCATGGTTTCTAATATAGTGAATGTTTAGCCTACTCTGATTATCACAAAATCAGGACAGTGAGAATATTCACACAAGGCTGTTTTTTCATGCTTTGTTCAACTTAGTCCAATACTTGAGAGTAGCCTATGCTTAATTGATCAGATTTTTTCACCTCTTCTTCATCTGTTACTTGCCCTGGACATGCAGTACAATTTTAAGATTGCACTTTTTGTGCTGCTACTTCTCCTCTAGGTGAAAGCTTCCTTTCCTCTGTTCCTTCTCTGGGAATCTTGATCTGTTCTGTTTTTTTATTTTGCCTCTATAGATTTTTTACACATATTTCATTGTCTCTAGCTTCCTCTGCCTGGAGAGCATACTCTGGGGGCTACCCTTGAAATACTACCAAATCAGTTTTTGGGCCAGGATTCATGAAGGCGGCACTGATTGACTCCAAAGTCCCCTGGGGTGGGGATCAGAAAGGACACCAAAAGCCTCCCCTATGGCTCCCAAAAGATGAGCCTTCCTGGCCTGTCCAGCAGATCCCACTCTTCAATAAAATATTTCCTGCCACCCTATGGAGGCACTGTGTCTTTAAATCTCTATTAAACAGTGACTGCTGCCACTGTTTTCTGGGGCAGGTTGAAACAGTTGCTTAGAGCTAGGACCCAGTGATCCAAATTCACTAAACGGAAGCCATGACCAGTGCTTGCCCATACTCCTGCCCTGGTTCTTGGGGAAGAGCCATCCTTCAGGAAACAGGTCCCTACTGCACTTAGGAGCCACTGTATTTGTATATCTCCACTGTCCCCACCCCTGTCCATGCTGTGGTTTAAACAATGCCTGCTGTCACCATTTTCTGGGGTGGATTGAAGCAGTGGCTCAGAGCAAGTTCCCTGTGATCCAAATTCACTAATCAAAAACTGTGATCAGTGCTCTGCCATGCCCACTCCTGTTCTTGGGGAAGAGGGTATTTGTTACTTGATTTCCACAACAGCTAGCCAGAGACTGGATCCCATGGTTGTCTGCCGCAAGAGTGGGGAATGCGCACCATCAGCCACCATGTGAAGAGAGCTACTAACTGTTCTTTACTCTGGTTTATCAGTCTCATCCTTCTGCTCTTTCCTGGATTCTGTGCAGTATTCCTCTGGCCTCTGGAGCCCCAGAACAGTTATGTCAGACAGTTCCTGCCTGTTTAATAGTTGCTTTGGTGGAAGGACTGAGTCCTAGAGCTCCCTTCTCTGCTATCTTCCCTGGAAGTCCCCTTTTGTCAACCTACACCTTACACCTTATTTTTCCTTTATGCCCCATGTCCAATATGAACATTATTAACCTT
>JAQZBX010009272.1:16398-46527 GCA_029593785.1 Cabassous unicinctus
AAAAAAAAAAAAAAAAAGCTTCCAATTTTTTTTTTTTGGCATTGAGAGTTTAATTAGTCTAAAACAGATCAATTCCTTTTCAGGCTGGCTTCTTGCAAAGCTCCAATGGTTTTAGTCCATTGCTAAGATCATCTCTCCTGGTTAACCACAAGTCATGTATTCAACCCCACCTCTTTTATGGAAGGGAAGAGCCTGGTGCTTCCTAAAATATGAATAATGCTAGTTTTGCTGCTAGCTAGCCATAACATAAAACTTCAACCAAGCTTGAATCCCAAGCCAAGGGAGAAACTGGTGTACCTCCCAACTGTGAAACACTCTGAAGAGTGTGAAATTTGTACCTTACCCTTCTTGTAAGCTGCTAAAATAACTACCACAATTTCATGGATGGTAGAAAATTGCACAAGACTCCTAGATCTAGATGAAGGATATTTTATTAGTCACAGCATAGCAGCAGCCAGAGTATTAGCATTTTTGCACCAGTTGCCCAAGCCTCGTTTCCTCCAGGGCAACACAAAAAGGGTCACATGGCACCTCTATATGCAGTAAGTTGCCTTACAGGATAGAAACCTGACCTTAGGAAACCCCCGTCATTTATAATAATAGGTAAGCAGGCATATTCTTTGCTTGGGAGTGAGACATTATCTTTATTGTACTGAACAGTAAATGTTCCTGTCCTTTGAAAGCTTTTAGCAAATCGGTCCTTAGCTCTGGTAGGAGACACTGTATCTTCTAAGGCTGTTTGCTGTATTAACATCCTTGAAAAGATAGTCTTGACAAAAAAAGGCATTCAGTGCCTCACTGGCAAGATGTACAGAAATGTGATAGATCCATAGAGAATTGTTGCTCAATACTAACCACAAATGCTCAGCTGCCAGGTTAGGGCTGGGTTCTATCATGTTGTATTATTATTGTATCTTGCCCTGTCACTTCCCTAATCATGCTCCTGAAAAGGTTCATAGTCCAAGAGTCAGAGTCCTTCTCAAGCAATTACAGAGCTCAGTGCAGGTGTCCTAGGGTACAGTGGATAATAGTGAACCCACAAGCCTGTGACTGCTTCTGTCTCTGAGTTTTCCCTAATGAATGTTGCTCCATCAAGTTCTCTGTGCATTCTCCTTGACCATTTGCCTCTGTTAGCATGATAGGCAAACACCAGCTACCTTTGTAATTGTCACCTTTTAGTCATGAATGTATTTGAAAGCTGTATCCATATTAAACAGAGACTTGAGTCAACACATATTTATTGAGTCCCCTCAGTGTTTCAGGCACAAGTACAGTAAAGAAAATTCATTAAACTTCCATTCTACCATTCCCTACCTTTGAAATTATGAATGCTTTTTAAAAAAATAATACACAATGCTAGTAAAGAAAGTATGGTACCAGCAATCTTACACCTTGCTTTTGAATTTTAAATTGCTACAAACATTTTGTAGAACAATTTACTAATATGTATCAAGGCCTCAAAAACTTGCAAAAACTTATGTTTTTATCACCTTGCTTATAACAGTCAAAAGTTACTTCTATATTATATGTCCCATACAATGAGAGATTAAATAAATTACCATATAACCAATTGTCCAATAATTGTTTACTAAGTTTTTAATGAGATATAAATGCTAATGATTTAATGTCAAAAAGGCATGCTTTAAAATTGTATACATTTAACATTTTCAATTATAAAAATGCACAATAATTTTATAAGGAAAAATGCTAAACATTGATAGTAGTTAGCTCCAGGTTGAAGTATTTTCTTCCTTATATCTTATTATTTTCCAAAATTTCTGTAAAAGGTCTCTAAATACTAGACATGCACAGTTCAGTATAATGAATGAGAGCATGAGCTCTGGAATCAGATTTCCTTGGACTAAAATTCTGGTACTGTCTCTTTCCTGCCTGTGGTCTTGGGCAACTTGCTAAACATCAGTTTCCTTATCTAAACAATGGTTATTATAACAATATGATAACTTTATAGAACAGTTATCTCTTGACTTGTATAATGTATGTAAAGCACTTCATACTTTGCGTAGAGTGCCTGGTACAAAGGAAGAGGTTGTGGTTAGGAACAGCCCCTGGAGCCAGACTAGCTGGCTTCCCATTCTGGCTTCTTTACTTACCAACTAGACAAGTTATTTAAACTCTTTGTGCTTCAGCTTCTGTTCCTTTCTGTATCCCCCACTCTTATAAGAGGGCTTGAAATATAGCAGCCCCTCAGTAAATATTGAATTATATATAAGTGATATCTATGTTTATGATTATTTAAATATTAAATTTAAAATAGGTGCCCTCTATATCACCATTTCTAAACCCTTACATTATGGCTTCTGCTTTCACAATGTGGTTGAAGGTTTTGAAGGTCATTCAATATTCTTTGTTACCACACTAAATAATATATCTTCCATTTAAATCCTTGTTCATCACCTGGAATGTTTGATATTTTTAGCCATCTCCTCCTCCATTGAACTCTCTTGTCAGTTGACTTTTATATCTCTGTTGTTTCTTGATTTTACCCAAAATACCTTGCACCAGCCATTTCTTTTTATGCCCTTATTTTTCCTGAATGCAGATTCCTTGAAGATTTTTAACTTATTTACCAAGGTAAATGTAGGAATATACTATCCTTATTCAATTACTAAAACCTTCCTATTCTTTAGGATGCATGTGAAAAGATTTTGTGCTTTTTCTTAAAATTCACTTTACTTCTCTTCGGTTGTAATTGCTCCTTCTCTACCTGTGAATTTTTATAATCCTCTGAACATTCTCCGTTAAGATCCTCTCACTGACTACCATGAGTCCTGTGTACACTATTACTCTTTTTCTAAATAGTGAATATCTGAAAGCTGGAACCACATCTTACTCATCTTTATATCCTCCCAAATGCCTTATCCAATTTTGGTATGAGTTTGTCATTGTTTGTTTGTTTTGAAAAAATCATTCAGTTAAATGATGAAATCTTTATTATCTCATGGTTTAGATGTGAATGTGAGGACAATCAGGCTGCAACACAAAGGCTCCAGGTTGGTCCAACTCATGAGATAGGTGACCCTTTCCTTCCTTTGGACTCTTTGGTTTTCCCTGAAGTTAATTGCTTGACGTATCACCATTTTAGCATAGATATAAGAAATTAAAAATGTCCTGGAATTTTTCTCTGAACTGGTCACCAAAATTAGTCATAATAAAATGGCTGAAATGGGAAATATTCAAGAGGAAATTATATATATGAGCATAGATAAAAGAGAAATAATGTTAACGCAGTAGTTAGGAAAAGTAATTATTTGGGACAATATAAAAATGTACAAGTACTCAAGTTCCAAATGCATCCCTTCTGAGATGGAAAGCTAATTTATATGATTAATGTTATATGCTTCCCGAAAGTTTAAAGATATGACCAAATAGTACTGAGTACAAGTACTCGGGTTCTGACAGTGCAAAAGTTAATTGTGCCAAATGTTAAATTAGGTTTTGGAATTTTAGACATTTATGGCTAAATAACAAAGGTTTTGCTAAACTATGGAACTGATTATTATATAGATTTGTACTCTATATCAAGTATAGGGATGCAACTGTATTTTTTAATCACTTCTTTCACAAATATTGCAAAGGAAACCTATGTGCTTTTTTAAAAATCAATTGTATTGACATGTATTAATAAAGTATAAATCCATCCAGAGTATACAATCAATGATATTTAGTATAATCACATAGTTAAGCATTCAACACTTCAATCATTATTAGAGTATTTTCATTATTTCAATAATAACAATAATAATAATAAACAGACAAAAAAACTCATTACCTCTTAATCTCTCTATTTGTACATAGCTGCTATTCTGTTTCCATCTCTCTAGTTTATTAGTATTTATATTTTCTAAAAACAGTCATATATGCAATATTATTTATATTTGTGTTTCACATGAGGTTTCACTGTTTTACAGTCCCATGCTACATTTTTTAGCTTTCCTTCTAGTAATATACATGTCCTTAGATTTTCCCTTTCAACCACTGTCATGCCCATATAATAGCTCTGCTAATCACAAACACTATGATGTGCTTTCACCATTTCTTTGGTAAAGTAAACCTATATGCTTTTATTGCTATCCCCTGTTTGGTCATATCTTTAAACTTTCGGGAAGCATATAACATTAATCATATAAATTAGCTTTCCATCTCAGAAGTAATGCATATAATTCAGGCCAACAAAGGACAAGCAAAGCACTGTGGAAGAGAGAGCAAATACTGCCAATGTATTTTATTAATAAGGGAGTTTTCTTATTCTTCACCACCTGATTATGTTCCAATTCCATTAGTGGACTTATATGAAATATTAAAAGATGATATAGATATTGACACTGATAATGGAAGTTAATTCTCTAATGTGAAAATATTTCCAGCTACCCAGCAGCTTAGATTATATATTTTTAATTTTTATGTCCCCTCATGACTTCATGGTTTAATTATATTAAGTGTGTAATTAAATTTTCATTATATCCAGGGCCTGCCATTCTCCATCATATCACCTGCACACTCATGACTACGAGTTGCAGCTAATTCAATCATTAGAGACTGTATTATTAGTTTTCTTCCATCCTAGACCAAACTAACCATGGATGAGCCTAACCAAAGAAAAGTTTTCCTAGAAGTGTTTTAAATCAGGATATAATTAAGGCTATTTCTTAAAGGCCCTTGGAAAGTACACATTTAATTTATGGCATTTCTTCTAAAATTTTTTTTTTAAATCTATATAAAGCTTAACATGACATATGAGGACCTGCATAGTGTGGTTCCCATAAATTCATTTGTCCTCATTTTCTTTCTGTCTCTGTATAGTCTTATTTCTCTGCTGGAAGGCTCTTATCCTCATCCCTTCCTAATTACCTACCCTCAATTTCACCTAGCAACTTCCCTTCATTTTTTTCTGATTACAAAGCAGCCATCACTTCTTCCAGAACATCTTTTCTCACCTGCATAAATAGATAAAGTCTCTTTTATGCAACCCTTCCCCCTTACTCCTTTTTCTTCAAAACTCAGTTTGTAATATCTATTCTTCTGCCTATTGTTTATTTCCCTTTCTTAAAAAACTGTAAGCTCTGTGAAGACTGGATCTGTTTGGATCTCCATCATATTGCAATTACTTTGAAACAGTGCCTAGTATATGCTGGATATTCAAGAGACATTTGTTAACCAAAACTGTTGATGATCTGTCCAAGAATTGGAAAGGATCTTGATATGTAAAACTTACACTTGATATGTAAAACTTACACTTTTTCGGGAGGTTGAAGTTTAATGCTTTATTATTCACAAACTTGTGGAAGTAAAATTCACCTTCTTGAATGTCATGTTTCTGCTGTTCTAAGGTCTGTTATGCAGAGCTAGTCCATAGCCAAGAAAAGAAGATAATAAACTTACCCATGAAGAGGAGCACCTGAAACAGTTGTAGGTAGAAGGAATGACTATTAGGACGATGAGGGAGAGGTAATTTCTAACTCATTAGACTCTAATCTCCAGGATGGTAGGAATTGTGTCTTTGAAATCCCAGACCCACTACAGCAGCTGAAACACAGAAGTTCTTCCTTCCTTCCTTCATTCAGCTACTGTTTATTGAGTCAGGAAACAAGCACTATTCCAGATATTGATGATATAATAGAGGGCATTAATTATATAATTTTGTGGGGACCCAAATATGCAACGACTGGAGAACAACACAATAAGATCATTAAAGTTTCTACTAAGTACTATAAAGTAAAGAAATTCAGTAACAGAATAGTGGTATCATGAGGTGCTACCATAGATGAGATGATCAAACAAGACCTCATTGAGGCAGTGATAATTGCTTTGAGGTGTAAATTATGTGAAAAGGCCATTAGGGGAAAATCCAGGGGCACACTAAGCAAAGGAAACCCACACGTGCTGCTATTCTGAAGTTGGAAAGAGTTTGGCTTATTGAACAAATAGGAAAAGGTCACTAAACATTGGAGAGTAGTAAACAATGGGCAGAGTGTAAAAGATGATTTTGATAAGTTACGCAAGGGCATGGGTGAATGGATGGCTAAAGCAATAGCCTACTAGAAGAGAAGTAGAGGTCTCCTACCTACAGCTGTGGCGCTCATTGTGTTTCCAAATATGATTGGACAATGTGGCATGGAAAGTCTGCATTTTTGATGCAATATAAGAAACCACAAAGTGATCAAATTCCTAGATTCCAGTAGAGTACAGAGCTCACAGTTATATATTGTTCATTAAAAATAAAATTACCCAGAACTCCTTTAAATGTCACATGAGAGCCATGGCCAGCCTTAGACAAAGTGACTGTGATACCTATAAGCTGCTATTTTCAGGTCACCTGCTGAAATACATCTAGGTGTTTTTCTGTTTTTGACTGTTATGAATTAAACTACTATAAACATTCATGTACAGGTTTTAAGTGAATATAACTTCATTTTTCTGCAATAAATTCCCAGGAATGCAAATGCTAAATCCTTTGATAATCACAGGTTTCATTTTTAAGAAAATATCAAACTGTTTCCAGAGTGGCTGTGCCATTTTGCACTTTCTTCAGAATTATATGAGTAATCCAGTTTATCCATGTCCTTTCATTTTCTTAACAGGATCTTTCACAGAAAAAAGTTTTTACTTTTGATAAGATCCAATTTATCAAATTCTCCCTTTGGTGTCAATTTTGCCTTTGACAAATGTTAGACTCTTTGGTGGGCCCAGATCCTAAACACTTTCTTCAATAGTTTTTCCTAAAACTTTTATAAGTTTGCAGTCCATAATCCATTTTGAATTAAATTTTGTATAAGATATGTGACTTAGGCTGAGAATTTTTGTTTGTTTTTGTTTTTGTTGTTTACCTCTGACAATCCAGTTGCTCCAGGATCATTTGTTGAAAAGGCTATCTTTCTCTATTGAATTGCTTTGTACCTTTGTAAAAATTAAAATCCAGTTGGGCATTTCTGGATTCTCTATTCTATTCCATTGACCTAGGTGTGTCTTCCTCTGCCAGTAACACATAGTCTAGATTACTGTAGCTACCTAATAAGCCTTGAAATTGAGAGACTGATTCTTTCCATTTTATTGTTTTTCAAAATTGTTTTAGTTATTCTAGTGCCTGTGCTGTTCCATATAAATTTTAGAGTAATCTTGTCTATATCTATTTTAAAAACCTTCCTGGGATCAACAAGGAATCATGTGAAACCTGTATATCAATTTGGGGAGTATTGACATATTTACAATGTTGAGTTTTCCAATCCATGAACACCAAATGCCTGCATTGCCCACAGTGTGTTTATCCACTTATTTAGATCTTCTTTCATTTCTTTCAGTTTTGTATTTTTCAGTATATAAGTCCTATAAATGTTTTATTAGATCTACATCTAAATATTTGTTTTTGTAATTGTAAATGTTTTTATATTTTTAATTTCATGTATTCATGTTCATATCTAATATATAGAAATACAATTGCTATCTGTATATTTATTTTGTGTCCTATAACCTTTGTAAACTTATTTAAAAACTCTAGGAGTTTGTAGGTTCTTTAGGATTTTCTGCATAAACAGTCATATCATATGCAAATAGAACAGTTTTATTTCTTCCTTTCCTTTGTTTCAGTGGTTAGAATTTCCTTTACTATGTTGATTGAGAGTGAAGAGAGTTGACATCATTGATTTATTCCCAATCACAGGAGCAAAGCATTCACTCTTTCATCTTTAAGTACGATGATGCTTTTTATCAAATTGAGGAAGTTCCCCTCTATTCCTATTTTTCTCAAAGTTTTTTTTTTTATCATGAAATGGTAATTAAAGTTTTCAAGTGATTTTTCTAAATCAACAATGTTATTATGTGATTTGTGTTTTTAGTCTGTAAATATGGTGGATTACATTGATTGATTTTTGAATATTAAACCAGTCTTATATCCCTGCCAAAGTCCCAATTGATCTTGATGTATCAATCTTTTTATATATTGCTGAATTCTATTTGCTAACATTTTATTAAGGCCTTTTCCATCTATATTTATGGGGGATATTGGAGTGTAGTTTTATAATTCTGTGCTGTCTTTTTATGGTATATGGGTTATATTTTGTTCTTAAAATGAATGAGGAAGTATTCCTTCCTGTTTTAGTTTCCTCTTTGCTAAAGCAAATACCATCCAATGGGTTGGCTTAAACAATGGGATTGTTTAATGAAGTGCTGAAAGTCATGACTTTCCATTGGCCTTTTCTGACACAACCCCATCAGTGGGGGGAAGGGAAACCCATTACAGCCAGGTTGTGTGACATCCAGGCTCCCAATATGGTCTCCACTGACACTGTTAGTGAAGGAGAGGGGATTGTTTATTGTTTTTTGGAGGTTGAAAGCCTTAACTCCCTTCTTGATCTTCTTTGACACCATACTGGTTGACAACATGGAGTGTCACAATATAACCTGGCTAGCATGAAACCTTAGGCTCTTCAGTTCACATTTGCTAGTGTGGGTAGAATTAGGATCATTTTTTCTGTGGTTGTTAGAAAAGAGCTGATTATTTTATAAAATTTTCTTTCTTGTTTGCTGCTCTTTTCCTTGTTCTTTAATTAGAGTTTAGGCTTTTATTTGGACATTTTATTTGGTGCCCTTTGCTATTTCTGTTTGCAGCTTCTTCAGCTGCATACCTTGGATATATGAGGCTAAATGAAATCCAGGGAATTTACCACTATATCGTTCCTTTTGTCTTGAGATGCTTATCTGTCTGACTTCTGTCTGACTTTTGGAGACTTTTTATATTTTTTGTATATATACTGTTCGGGGATTTTAGTTGTACTTAGCAGAAGGAATAGGAAATAGCATGTTTATTCCATCTTCCAGGAGAAAATTCCTTCAATAAATATTTTTAAATGAGTAAGTATTTAATAAAGCTTTTAAGTCCACATTTTGGACCAAAATCTGGGCCCTTTTTTTGACAAAATGTTCATGAAAATTTGGCTTTTACTTTCCCCATGTAAAGTGGATTGTTCCTATTTCCAAAGATAAATCTTACCTGACCCTAGAGTGATAAGTGCACATTATAGACAGATATTAATTTTTAATAGCCTTTTCTCTTTGCCAGTACATAAAATTCCATTTTTGCAAAGTTTTTAATAAAATTGTCTAAATATTTCAAATCAATTTTGCTTTTCCCAGACATTACTTAATTAATGCATAGTTTTTATTGTTCCCCTGTATAATTTCTAAACAGTAGAGGGCATATTCTAGCACTAACCTAGATAAAAGGAAGCATGGTTGAGAGGAACAAATCAAACCACCTGGTTATAATTATATTTCATTATTGAAAAAGTACTTTTATATAAATTTAGAATATAATTAAATTTTTACCCTTCATTTAAATAAATATTCTTTGAAGTATGATTCTAAGTAATTCTGAAGTTCAATGTAAATGTTATCATTTCATAGTTTTGAATATCTTTATTCTAATCCACAAGGGAAAAAAAAGTTAAAATGACTCCAGGAAAAAAAAAACAAAACATGCTTTCATGTTCATAAGTTTGATTTTATTCCTTCATTTTATGACAACATCTGTCCCCTGATAACTGCTATTTTATAGGCAAAACCATTCCCCTGGGGCCATATTCACGTGGAAAAGGTGCTCCATAGGTCAACCAATCCATCTTCGAGTGTGCAAGTTTCAGACATTTCACTGCCAGTACTTTCCTGTTCATACCTCGAACCCACATCACTATTAGAAATTACTTATCTACATATCTCCTTCAGTTGAATTGTTCGGAATATAGTTGAAATAGCTACATGGTGTAAATAGTGTGGTTTTGAGTACACTGTTATCTATCAGACCATATGCTGTCATTAAGAGCATCAAATCTCCAGGCCCTAGTGATTAATACATGGAAGGCAAATCTAGGTTTCTTCAATAATCCCTACATCTCCAGTTTTTCCAGCATGTAGATAATCATAGGCAGCCTAATGTCCACTGTCTATGGTAGATTTGCAAATATTTTATCAGGTCTTCATATAAAATAAAAGGAAACAGCATCCTTTGAACACCTACAATATGTGTGTATGTGTGAGTGAGAATAACTTTTTATGTTATAGTTCCTTGTCTTGACACTTAAGTTTGTTAGATTTATTCATGTTCTTGGGTATAGCAGTAGATTGTTCATTTTTGTTATAGTATAGCATGGTATTGTATGAACACACAACAGTTTAGGTATCCATGAAACTTTTGATGGGCATTTGGTTAGTTTTAGGTTTTAGAGTGCTATGACTCATGCTGCTATGACATTTTAATGAATTTTTTGGTGGGGATTTTACATATGCATTTCTGTTGGACATACCATACATATTTATATATATACCCCAAAACAGGATTTTCTGGGTTCTTTGCATGTATATGTTCAGCTTTCACAGAAATTGCCAGGTGTTTTCCAAAATGTTTGCCCACATTTATCCTCTTAGTGGTGTATAAGAGTACCAATTGTTCCATGGTCTCACCACCACTTGGTATTTTCTAACCATTTTCTTATTTTAGCCATTCTGGTGAGTGTGTAATGGTAGCTCTTGATTTTAATCTGGACCCTGATAGGCAGTGAATTTGAATCTTTCTTAAAATATGTTCATTTGGCCCTTCGGATATCTTCTTTTGTGAAGTGCCTTTTCAATCTTTTGTCCATTTTTTCTATTGTATTACTTTTTTATTGAATTATTGGGGTTCTTTATATATTTGCATCCTTTGCAAACTTTTCCCCATTCTTTGAGGCAATGTTAAACTCTGTAAGCAATGTCTTTTTATAAATAGAAGATTATGACTTTTGCAAAGTTCAAGATATCAACTTTTTCATTGCTCCAAGTTATAAAAATATTTTCCTATGTTTGCTCTAAAAGCTTTGTTAATTTATCTTTCACATTGACATTATCAATTTCTCTGAAATAGTCTTCTGTGTAAAGTATGAGGTAAAGGTCCATATCATATTTCCCACGTGTATATCTAGTTGACCCAGTGCAGTTTATTAAAAAGACCATCCTTTCTCCACAGCACTATAGTGTTATTTTTGTCATATAGCAGGTGATTGTATATATATGTGGGTCTGTTTCTGGACTTTATTCTCTTCCACTGGTCAAATTTTCTTTCCTTTTACACAGTTGTTTCTTTAATTTATTATTTATAATGTAATACCAACATGGACTTTTAAAATCAAACAACATGCTATGTTTGGTTTATTTAGCTTGAAGGGACTAGTTTAACATGGGTATCTTATTGCTAATGGGATGATAGGGTAGACAATCAGAAATCTGTGCCATTTGCTAAGTGTCCTAGTCACTTGATTTATGAACTCACTGAAAGGAAGTAGTACATCCTAATAGCAATATCTAGAAAGGCACTATTAAGATATATTGAAGTTCTTCTAAGACATAAGAGTTTATCGACTTAAGTCCAGTTTTAGGGCACAGCAAAAGAATACTGAGGTAGATCAGGGACAAATTGGAATTGTTTTGTACTAAAAGTTTTGAGTAGAGATTGACAAACTAAAGCCCACAGGCCGAATCTCACCTGCCACCTGTTTTTGTAAATATAGTTTTATTGGATCACAAATACTTATTCATTAACTTAATGTTTGTAGTTGTTTTTGTGCTAAATAGCAGACTTGAGTAGTTGTGACACATATCATAAGCCCTGTAGAGCCTAAAATATTTATTATATGGCTCTTTATAAAAAATGTTTGTCAACCCCTACTCCTGAGAATCTGAATATGTTCTCTAATGAACTGTTTAATACCATAGCTGAATTAGAGACTAATCTGAAACAGTGCTATATTCCTTTCCACCCTTTAATTTACCCTTCCTGGTAATCTTCATTTCTATACTCTTTCCCACGTCTCTCACCCTTGTTTTTTACCTTTCAGGCTACAGCACTCCCTTTAGTATCTTTTGTAATTATGGTCTTTTGGTAACATATTCTACCAATTTTTGTTTGTCTCTTGTAATTCTGGTCTTTTGGTAAAATACTTTCTCAGTTTTTGTTGTGAAGACTTTAAAATCATCCTCATTTTTAAAGTACAGCTTTGCTGGATACAGAATTCTTGACTGGCAGTTTTTCTCTTTCAGTACCTTAAAGACATCATTCCACTTTCTTCTTGCCTCCATGGTTTCTGGTGAGAGGTCAGCACTGAATTATTGAGGTTTCCTAGTTTGTGATCCTTTGCTTTTCTCTTGCTGCTTTCAGAATCCTCTCTTTATCTCTGATATTTGTCATTCTGAATAGTAGGTATCTCAGAGTAGGTTTATTTGTATTTATTCTGTTTGGATGTGTTGTCCTTCTTGAATATTGATAGTGGTAAGAGTTGGGAAGCTCTCAGTTATTATTTCCTCAGATATTGTTTCTGCCCCTTTTCCATTATCTTCCTCTTCTGGAACACTGATCATGCCCATGTTTGTGCATTTCGTGTTGTCGTTCAATTCCCTGAGACCCTGTTCCATTTTTTCCAATCTTTTCTTATTCTGTTCTCCTGTCCTTTCAAGTTCAGATGTTCTATCAATATCACTAGTTCTGTCTTTAATCAATTCAAATCTGCTGTGTCTCTAATGCTTTTTAGTTTCATCCATTGTAACTTTCATTGCCATAAACTCTGTTACTTTTCATTACAGGCTTTCAAATTGTTCTTTGTGCTCTCCCAGTGTCTTCTTAATATCTTCTATCTCTATAGTCATATTTTCTTTCAATTATTTGAATTGATTTAGGAGAGTTGTATGATATTCATTGGTTAGTTTTCTTAAATCCTCTGTCTTGTCAGGGTATTTGGTTTGTTCCTTTGGCTGGGCCACTCTTCCTCTTTCCTTTTATGGCTTGTAATTTTTTGCTGATGTCTAAATATCTGAATATGTTCATGCATTTACTGTGATGGTCAGTGTCCCTCTCTTGAATAGTGTTTTTTTTTCACAGTTCTTCTTTGATTTTTGGTTCAACTTATTCTGAGTCTTTAAAATTGCACAGTTTAATTGATCAAAATTGGGCCAGGGACTCACTAATGGGTTGCAGATTTTCTCCCAGGAGTTTGGTTTAAGAGAGACCCAAAAGCAGTTTTCTCCTTGCTGTTTCCCGGCTTGCCAGCAGATGGCACTCGTTGGCAAACCTTTCCACAGAGTTGTTTTTTTCAACCTCGACTTGCGTGTTTCTGGTCTGGCCAAAGCCAAGATTCAAAGTGAGCTCTGCTGGCCAAATTCACTGAAGAGAAACCACTCTCTGTCCTCTGCTGCACCCTTCCTCTTCCCTGGCAGGAAGACATCTGGTCCCCTCTCACTCTGCTGCAGTGAGCCAGGGGTTTTATCCAGGCTGCATACCTTGAGGTTGGGGGATAGGTGCCCTTCCCAGCTGCTGCAAATGTTTAGTAACTCATGATTATCATTTCGGACTCTTCATCTCTCTGTCCCTCACCCTTCTGGGTGTTGCGCAGCACTGTCCTTGTCTGCTGACCCCCAAAGAGGTCCCTTAGACAGCTTTTGTCCCTTTCTTCATTGTTTTTGTGAGAGAGTTGAGCCCTACCTGCCTACTCTGACACCATATTCTTGGAATTATATTGTTTTCTAGATGCAGTATTGAGAAATTAATATGAACTTTTCCTAACATTTCCATATTGACTTTTCAAGAGAAAAGATATACTAGAGACCTTTCAAAAGCTATTGAGAAGAGCAGATTATTGCCAACAGTTACTACAGACAGTTTCCAACAATGAGATCTGCTTTCATCTGCCATTGATGAGAATTGTCAGAGGGGGCCACCATCCATGGGAATAGCTTTGGGGAAATATTGCCATTGACAGCTTTGGCCAATAAGAGCCACAACTAATGTAAAAACCAACCTTGGAAAATAAATATCAAGAGGAATTTTTAGGAGTTAATAAAGCTAGCACCCGTTGGAGCACAGGCACATTTCCAGGGTTATTTTTGTGAATGTGCTTGAGGTAATACTCAAAAATGCATGCTGGAATAAGAAAGAGGGTTGGCACTAAGTATATATTACTCTAGTAGTTCAAAGTAAAGAGAACTGACTCATTTGGTCTACATTACACCAAAGACCATAAGAGGGGACCTGAGAGTAAGGAGTAAGAATTAAAAACTAAGCCCAAAGGCCATTTTCTGAACTGTAAATGAAAAAGTAGAACCAAGGATTAAGTACCAGAAAGAAACTAATTGAGGTAGGGCATATTTGGGGACAAGAAAAAGGGTCTTGGACAATTACCACTAATATCTATAGGTTCCTGCCACTTTCTTTCTTGACTGCTGAATCTTTTGAGCTATGTTTAAAAGAACAGTATTGACATCAGCCTTACAAGTGAAGCTAGGGATTATTGGCCTTTAGGATTTTCACTAGAAGGACTATTTCTGCTATAGTGGAGTAAGCTTCTAAAAGATTGACCCTCCCACAGATCATAACAAAAAGTCTGGAGAATGTATGTGTGTGTGTGTGTGTGTATTTATATAACCAAACCTCTGTAGCATGAACAAAATATTTTGGAAGAGAGTCAATGCTTGGATGGCAGCACTGGCATATGATAAGTTTTCATTTTTACAGCTTTAGCACAAGGGCTGCCTGCAGTTACAGTGGACTCTATAGAGAATAACGTCTGGTAGAAAATATGTCTTATTGTAATCCAGGAGAAAGAACATGGGAAAACTACAGATGTTGGAAAGGGAGGGGGGCATCCCCAAAAAAGAGAAAGACAGAGAATGGCAGCTCTAAAATCAGTATGTAAAGTTTGCCCATACCTGAGGCTGACATGTAGATCAAGCATGCATGTGGCAGACTCACTGCAACCTGAAACTAGGGCTAGAAGAACTAAACTGAGACATTAGCTGCCTCTCACCATAGGCAAGACAGAGAAGGCAATTTGTACCTAAACAAATATTTTCTGCTTAAACAAAAACAATATTCTTTAGAGGAAAATTTCAGACCATAGAATCTCTACAACCTACAACTTACAATGACTTGGATACAATCCAATCTATTTCACAACAAATAAGACTATAACAGAAGCCAATCCTGAGATAACCCAAATATTGGAATTTTCAGACAAGGACTTTAAATCAGCTAACAAATGCTAAATAAAATAAGTTTAATAAACAGGCAATCACAGCAGAGTAATAGAAAATATAAAAAGAACCAAATGCAAAATTCAGAACTAAATCATGCGAATCTAAAAAAAAAAAAACAAAAAAAAAAAAACTCATTGGATGGGCTTTTAATAGAAAATGGAGATGACAAAGAATCACTGAAATTGAAGATAGACAAATGTGAAGAAGAGGGGGAGGAATAAAAAGAAAATCAAGAAAGTCTCAGGGATCTTGGGACAATGTCAAAAGGCTTAAGCTATGAATACTTGGAGTCCCAGAGGAGGGTGAGAATGAGGCAGAAAAAATATTTGAAGAGATAAATGACTGAAAATCAAAATTTCCAGATGATTTCCTGAATATCATTTACAAATGAAAGAAGCTCAAAGAATTCCAGATTCATCACACTAAAGAGAAAAGATACAGTTTCATTAAGATACTTTGCAAACCTGGAAAATTTTAAGTTGAAGCTTACAGTGTTCAGCATTGCCAGGAAAAGATTGGTATCAGAAAACATGGCATAGTTAAAACTTTCTTTTTAAATGTAGAATCTCATCTTTGGAGTGAGAAACCATAGTTTATACAGCATGTTGAAAATTACAAAGTATCTTAGCTTTTAAAATTAATCATGCCATTTTTATTTTTAAAATTTTGTCTAAGAATCATTAGCTTTGGTTCATTGGATCCAGAAAATATCTATTTATATCCAAATACATTCTGGTTCAATGGGTCCAGACAAAATCTGTTTGTTTTTACTGTTTTTCATGGTATTAAAATATAAATGAAAATTATTTTACCCTGTTTTTAAAGCATTCTTGATTTTCAATATTTTACTTTTGATCCCCCCAAATCTATCTGTGCTTATTTTTGAAAATGCAATTTAATTAATATGCTGCATTGTCTATTTATGTTTCATTGTCTATAATTTATAATTAATATCTATATCCGTGAATGTATCTCTATTTTCTTATACTTTTTAATTACTTTTCAAATTTAATGTGAAATGACCTTCATAGCTAACAGTCTGATTATTTATAATTTAGTACCTTGAACAAATTTTCTGTTGTTTTAATATATTGTCAGGTTTAACAGAATGCCTTTGAATGGTATTTCTCTTTCCTTCTCATTGCAGCAGGAGTGAAACAATTCTGTACAAATTATTTGAAAATAATTTGTCATGCTTATATTAACAAATTTAAGCACGGATACAATATGACTTCTATGTTCTGGGTTATTAAGATTATTTGAAATAATGACTTACAGTACTTAAGTTCTTTGATGGAAATGTAGTAACATAATTCATAATTATATAGCATCAGGACTACATGTTCCAATAATAGCATGTACCAGATGATTTTATCATTTCTGATGACATAAATGATTGAGTTATAACTTATAATTTAACCTAATTAAAAAGAAATAAAAATATTCATATGCAAAGTAACTGAGAAATTGATTAATGCTTTTAACTCTGGTATATGCTTACCTCAAACTTTAATATGTCAAAACATTTAAAATTGTTAGGGAGATGCCTGTTATCATCCTTAGGAATAGGCCTGTAGTTCTTGAGTTGTTTGCCTTCAGTGACAGAAGAACAGAGGGAGGTACATATTCTTAATCATATTTATGGGAGATAGAGCTATTTTTAGTAAGTTCTAGAAATCTGTATCTTGGTAAGTCAAGTAATTCTTCCTGTCACACCTGACAGTTTTATTATTACACATTTAAGTTTGGTCTTGTGAATTTCATAGCAACAAATGAAACAAACAAACTGAAAAGCACCAGAAGTAAACATCCTCAAAATTCTATGAATATTCCATGTATGGTTATAACGTGGGGCATTAGCACATATTATCTGTTTTTATTTACGATAGTCTTCCCTTCTTTCTCTTTTTGGAAAGTCCTTGAAAGCTATGCCAAATGTGACTTTCTCTGTGAAACCTTCTTCATACATCTCAATCCTTATACACTTCTTTCCCCAAGTTAGAAGAAATCACTTATGAGTTGTCCTCATAGTACTTTAACTAAACTCCAATTTTACTATGCCCCATCCTGAGCTATGTTAAATTCTTTTCTTCTCTATTTCTGCCAAAAGATTATGTACATATTTATGTAAGGGAAGATGCCACGTTCAGCTTTCTACTACCAGATTTTAAAACAATTAATGACATCTAGTAAAGATACAAAAAATGCTCGTTGAATAAATGAATTAATTTTATAATTTCATTTAAAGAGTTTATTGGATTTATACTTTAGAAGAGAAATGTGATTAGTTAATACATTGGATATTTACCTACAAAACAAAAATAAAACAAAACTGACAGTTACTTCTCATTATATTCAAAAATAATTTTAAATAAATTAAAAATCTAAATGGAGAATTATATGTATTACATATAGGTCTTATATTTAATGAATATGTTTTATGTTTAGGTAAATCTTTATAAGATATAGATGTATTATACATACATGTGAATATTTTTTAACTAGGAGATACTATTTGTGTAACATTGTGGTAAGATTTTCTTATCCAAGGCAGGAAACTAAGACACATAAGGGAAATTAGATTTGTCTGACTACATTTATAAATAAAACTATAAATAGGCTATAATATTACCATAAACAGTGTGAAAGGACAAAAAGAAGTATACTATGAAAATGCTTCCACTATAAATAACAATGCATTAATATCCTTAATATATGAAAGGCTCCTAAAAATTAATAAGAAAAACAATTTATTAGAAAAATAGAAAGACAAATTACAGAAAAGGAAAAACATTTGGGTAATAAATATATGGTTTTAAACCTCATTAATGATCAGAGCCATACGAACTAAAAGAAAAATGATCTGCCTAAGTTTGTCACCCTATAGATGAACAAAAATATAATTAAAATGGAATTAAAAAGTAATCATATCCGGTGTTCTTTTGTATATGGGGATGCAGAGTGTGATAGAAAATAAACTGGCAGTTTCTATTCAAATTAAAATTTAATCCAGAATTCCATTTCATGAACATATCTTACAAAAATGAAAACAACACTGCATCTAGATATATATTAAAAGATATTTTTCTAGTGTTAATTGCATTTGCAAAACAGCAGCAGCATGAGCAATGGCAGCAAATAAAACTGAAAGCAGCCTGTCTGTCTCTCAAATGTCTAATGTCTCAAACACCACAGTAGAGTCATTCTGTAGTGCATTAGTTTGCCTTTAAAAAAGGAGTGAGAGATAACTCTGATGATCCACAGAAAGACACAATGTTCTAGATACATAAAGTGCCTACAGTAAATTAGAAAGCTACACATAGGCTGGTTACTTCAGGGAGTGGGAAAGGAGGAGAAGTGGCAAAGTCTTAACTTTTTCTTTAGTCTTTTTAAATTTCACTCGTTACAAAGAACATGTATTATAATCGTACTTCAAAAATCCAGTAGTGGAAATTTTAAGTAAAAAAATAAAGAATATTGGGTGTTTAATTGATTGTAGTTCATGGAATGAGTATCCCTGAATTTTATTACTGCTAGGCAGATATAATAGAGATAATTTCTTAATACATAGATGAGCAGCATTTACTCCTAACTTTAAGGTTAATCCGGTAACCTCTTTTCTGGTAATGACACTCTTGTCTACCTCAAAGATTTAACCAAGGAGAGGCAAATTTATTTATTCAACCAACATTTAATGTTTTTACCAGATGTCATCAATTGTTTTAAAATCTGATAATAGAAAAATGAATATGGCATCTTTCCTTACATAAATATGTATACAATCTTTTGCATAAATAAACAAGAAAAGAATTAATTTAATTACAAAACAACAAAACTTCTAACCCAAAATAACAAGTCAATTTAGCAGAGGGTTTATATCTTCACAGCAAAGCAGTTCTTTCTGAATTTCTAAGCAGTCAAAATCTATATGTTCTACAGGAAACTTTGTCCTGTTATTTCCATAAAACTGTACTTTATTGCTTTTGCCTTCACTAGATCTTCTAAGCACTACTGTTTTTCTGTGTAATAGATTTATCAACTGAGTGCTTTTAGTCTTCTCCTGGTATCTTTAGTTTTCTCAATGTCTGGACCCTGACCAATACTCCTTTAGGTCCTAAGTGGTGTCAAAGCAGTGGGAAAGCGGTTTAATAAATACCTCCATGAAACTCTGGAGTCCTTTCTAGGAACCAAAGTGCCTCATTGTAAGTTAGGGGATATTCTCCAAGGGACCTACCTCTTTCTATCACGTTTGGATTTTATTCACTAGAGACATTTAGTTTGTAGGTCTGGTTAAACTAATTTCAACTATTTGCCTGGTGACCTGGAAGAGCCAGTATTTTGAATTTCACCAAAACTCACATTTGGATTGGACATATGTGAGTTACTAAATAAGTCCAGCTGATAACCCAGCAACTGCGTCTTACTCTGTATTTCTTCATTTCTCTTTGAATAAGCAGCAATGCTTATAAAGAAATTAAAAAAAAAAAAAAAACTGAGAAGAGAGGCATTTCTCAGATAGCCCTGGAGGTTCATTTCCTTCTCCCCTTTTAAGTAGCTTAGCAATAAGCTGGCTCAGCAGCTCTGACCATGAAAACCAGCCTTTGAAACCTAAAGGCTATCTCTTTCCTCCATTTCTTCCACCAATAAGTGCGTATTGTCATATAGTCATTTAGGTAAAGTCAGAGACATTTAGGGACCAGTGTCTCTTCCGAGAGCTCTTTCAATGGTGTATCTAGTGAAGCTATGCGTAGCCAAAGAAGACTTCTCTGAGGTATTATGGCAGTTTGGGGGTCACACACTTCCATGTTTCATGGACTTCGATCCTTCATGAACTTCCTCTGGTACCTCTATAACTGTAGATTTTCTTGAATTCACTCTAGTTTACTGTTGCATGATTTGGTGCTAGTCTGTGCTCCCCTTTATTTTTTGCATGGAAATGACTAGAAGGCTAGAAGCTATAGAAGAGAATATCCTGATTTTAGATTCTTGAACAGAATATGAATATATCTGAGGGAGAAGGCTAAAAGGCTATACTTTTCTTTTTTTGAAAACGAGTTTTAAACACTGACTATTTTGTAGACTCTGTTTTATCAGTAAGGAAGATATCTATGCACTGTTATAGATTGAGCACAAGCATATATTATTAAGTGGAAAAAAGCAAAGAAAAGTGTATATAGTATGCTGTCTTTTGTACAAGTGTTGGGAAGTAGTACATATATATATATAACTGCTTGTGTTTTTCTAAAAGAAACACTGGAAAAATAAATTAAGAGACAGGGTTCCCTAAAAGTGTGTGTGTGGTGTATGTGTGTGTGTGTGTATTGTGTGTTTGATATGGGCAATTGTAGTAGTGAGACACCCCTGTGTATACTTTTCTATGTAGCTTTAACTGCTGAATTCTTCAAATGCCTTACTATTAAAAATTAAATTAAATGCTTACCAACCAGTGGCTAAACATTTTCCTTTGCGTAAAATATTCTAGGCTAAAAAACACAAATAAATGTGTAATTAATTTCCAACCTTTTCACAATTCAGTAATATATTCTAACATATTCAATTTGATTAAAAAGTAAAATATAAAGTAAAATAAACAATAAATGAGTAAATCCTGCATAAAGTTGTATAATTGACTGAAAAATTGTTTTCTTGCATAACCATGGAAATAAGACATAAGCATTTGTGTAATCTGATCTCAAGTTGAGAAAATTGCTTGGCCTACTTGTAATAAATTCCATTTTGCTCTCAGTTCTGTTCAGAAACTGTAAAGAGAGGTTTCAGAGATGCTGTAGTAAAAATAAATCACAGTGATGTCACAATAAAATGCAGCGAAGTTGTAAAATAGAAAAAATAAATTGCTTTAACAAAAAAATTGGATTCTATCAGGGTATAGAGTATTTTGTATGCATTCAAAAGTATCTTGGAGGGAAAAACAATCATTGGAGCATATTATAAGAGATATTTAACTTGAAATTAAGTAATTAATTTATAGTTTAGCCATCCTTTTAATTAGACACCTAAATCAAGATTTCATTTCTACATTAGCACTGACTAATGGCTTAAAGTTGAAGATGAATTAGACTGTTAAAATTTTATCATATGTATTTTTAAAGTTGTTATAAAACTTTAAAAGCATTTAAATAACTCCATCATTTTTTATACTGTAGGCATAGTTCAAATAATAATGCTTATATACCTAAATTTTCACGATAGCAAATTTCTATTAAATGATTCATATTTTTACATGTTCCATAATAATGGCAATGATGTATTCTAATAAGGAATAATGTGCACTGATGTATTAAAATATTTTCCAAATAAAAATATGCAAATTATATATTACATTGTTCAGAAACTCAGGTGGTTGAACTGCTTTATTTGGTTTATTCTGGCAGTTAAATCTAGTAAAACTGAGATATTTTATTAAGTGTTTCCACAGTCCTAAAAGGACACAAACATTCTAATTTTTCCTCCCCAGCAATTCATTTTTTCTTTTCCATATGCTTGTTTTATCATTTTCATATTTTGCTTTTTTTCCTAGACAATTTCTGCCAATGGTGTCTATTGAATTAGTATTGAATGAGGAAAAATAGTACAAAAGCAAGTGTTGTGCATTGTTGTCAGATGTCTAATCCTCATAACATCTTTGCAATGTCTCATTTTCCACCTGTGATATGTGATTGTTGAATTACTATCACTGACATAAAAAGAAGTTCATGTTGGAGGTAGGCCTTGTTTAAATTCTCACTCAAAAAACGTTCTATCAGTTCTTAACAGAATTATGTTGGTTAACCTCTATGACCTTCAGATTCTTGGGTGCCTATAGTATGGGATTAATGTTGCCAATCACTGGTACATAATAGGTTGTCAACAAATGTTTGTTCTTTCTCTTTTCCTCAATAGTTTAAACTAACAGTTTAACATTTTTACAGATTCAAGGGGGTAAAAATCTTATTAACGCATCTAATAAGTATTAGACACTGCTTTAACTAATGGAATACTGAGTCATGATAACTAAACTCATTGGAAAATAAAGCATATAAACCATGATTTAATATTTTAATTTATAATAAAAAATGTAACGCTCAAGAAGACTCATAAGTTTTCATCAGTTTAACCTATATATTTTCCACCCATAGGAAAATTACACAGAAAGCAAAATTAGCAGATTCTTTGATGAACACAGAATCTGATTAAGAGCAGCTGCTCATATGACGTGGATTTTCATTAATTGTATCAGTTTGAATAACCTAGGACATCCATCTTCTCCAAAAGGAAATCCCTGCCTCAAACTTCACATTATTGTCAACTTCTAGTAAGAATTTGGATTAGAATAGATAGCATTTTATTCCCTGTGACTCCCTGAGCTCAAGGTTAGGCCATCCCCTCTTTCGTTTAACGTTATTATCTTTGTGTTTTTTAACACTATCATTTAAGTAAATGGTTTCCCAAGAGTTGCTTGAGCATTCCATTGACGTGCTAGAAGAATAATAAAACTTTAATCTATATTTATCTTTACCTCATTAAAATTTTACTTTGTGTATGTTTGAGTCAAACTAAGTTTGTCTCAGGTTTAAGATTGTTTCCATATCTGGTGATTTCCTACGTCTCTGATCCTGGCAATTATGTCTTGATTTTGTAGTTGGATTGTGTAAGGGCACCTTATTTTCTTCATTCCCAAATTCTGGGGAGGCATATCTGTGCTGTTCTTTGAATGGATTACAGTATTCTTTAGTGTAAATTTATGAAGTCATGAATTTCTGAAATTTTTAATATTAAACTAATTTGCATCAAAGAATACTCCAATGAAAATATTTCCCTGGAAAGTTTCTTTCTAATACTCTTAATCTGTCATCTCTGCTACCTCCCGCTTCTTAACTACCATCACCACCAATAGCAATAACAGTAACAAAAACACTTAAAATAAAAAATAAAACCTACAAATAACCAAGACCTAAATTAAGAAAAAGAGATCGCTATCAACTCTCCAAGGGATTAAAAATTTTTCAAAAATTACTTCTATTATAATTAATAGTTTAAAAATATCAATTGACATTGTCTCATATGGGGGTTCAAAAGTTAACTTATTTGCATTTCTATCTTAACCATGCAATACAGGGTTTGCAGAGTAGAACAGACTGTTCCTAAAGAGCTATGTTTAATGGTGACCTATAAGTGGTTGGTCATTTTATTGCCCAGAGAGGACAAATACATGAAGACAAATAGAACCCCCAACATATAATCATATTATGGATAGGGCTTAAATCATTTTTAAAAGTACACCATAGCTATTGTGGTATATAACTCTGTTGCTAGGGTTCATTTTTACCATTTTAAAATGTCAAGAGACTGAATTTTTATCTTTATTTTTCTGCTTTGCCCTTAGATTATGTACACCTTTGAAATGTGTCTAAAAATTACCTTTCTTTCTAAGAATTTACTGTACTCCAGATACTTCCACATTGGTTTTTACCATACTTCTCTGGAAATAATTGGAAGGGGAAGGGGGTTTTAAGTAAATACAATTGTATTTCTAGCTCTCTGCTTTTGGTGTGAGAATTTGAAGGTAAGGATCTCTCTCCTGGTGACTTTGATGCTCTCTTTATGCTACCTGGCAATGAATTAGCTGGGATTTTGGTCCCCACCCTGCACACAAAAGGAATATCTGCTCAAAATACCAACTTTCCCAAAAGTCTACAGCTTCTTTACACATAGTTACACAATACTCCTGGTCATTGAACACCTTCTGCTCATGCATTTACAAGATGTTTTTTTCACCACAAAGGCCACTTGCAAAACAAAACAAACAAACAAACAAACAAACAAACAAAAAGCCCCCTTTGAAGCATCCTGGTCCCACAAAGTCACTAGGAAAAAGGGAAGTAGCAAGAAGGTAGATTCCCTTTCCTGGAACTAAGCCCAGGGTATTCTATCCTTGTCGGACCCTAGAATAATCTTGGGATGGCTCTGGGTTTCTGCATACCAGGCTGCCTAGGAGGTCCATCCAGAGCAATGCTATGCTTGTGATGTCTGCCCATGCTCTTTGCCTGACAAATATATCACTACATTGAGAGGGACAATTATTCTCCTCTGTTATGGTATAATAAATATTATAATTTAAATCTATGGGCTATCTCTATAGAAATATTGATAGGAGAAAGAGGGAAGAAAAATTCACTCTCAAAATATAAAAGTGAACTTATAATGGCTGGAAAGCCAGAGTTTGGAAAACTCTGAGCACTCATAACAGGTTTTCTTTTAACTTCTTATGTTATTAATATTAAATTAAGAGTATTGTAGTCAAGGAAGGACTTTTCATTGTACAGAGGAAAATCAAGTCAGAAAATCAAGTCAGGACCTCGTTGTAAGCCATTTTGATGTGATATGAGTGGCTCTTAGAAGCTGGAACAAAATGCCAGCAAGGTATAAATGGCATCAGGGGTAGTCTTGTCTATAAATTTTTTCAAATTTATAGCCTTGGTTCTGAAGAACATATTGTGTGAGGAAATACAGTGTGAATAAATAGAAATTGCTTCACTGGAGTAAGAAAGGGGAACATATAGTTTTATGTCTATATGCCCAACATTTCTGCATCATAATATCTTGAAATGTGCTGCCATAAATCTGGGGTGCATCTCAGGGAATGGTATAAAAGATTTCCCTGCTAATCTGTGAGATTTTGGAAGTCCCTTAGTTCAATCTGGAGGAGAAAATCACACAGAGCAGAGCCAAACATTATGACCAGAAAGCCTGGGGAAACTGGCTTTTCTCAGAAATTTGAAATTATAAAGAAAAGTATGTTAATTTTAAATTGACTTCTCTTCAGAGAGAATAATAGGTAAAGATACAGGTGTCTGATCATTGTCCTCAGTCCTGTAAATAAAGCTTTTGATCATTAAAATGAGAAAAATACATGAAGAATTGTCATAAATAAGCCTAATATTGTTTTTTTTTCTGCCCTAACAAAATATACAGATTTGACCATATGAAAACAGTTTGTCTTTGACCACTATGGATGGTAACTACCATCACATCATTGTTTAAAGGTATCACTATTCAAAGTTGATTTCTTCTTATCTGTATAGTAAGAATTACAAGGTGATTTGGGGCATCAAATAAGATAATATAAAGAGATTTGCTGGGTTACTGACCTGTAGTGGTTGCTCAATAAATATTAACTAAAATTATTAATTTAGATATAGGACTAAAGGTTCAAACTTTATTGTCTTCACACAAATTTTAAATTATATATATACATACATAAAGTTCTTTCATATAATTTCATATATTTTCTTTTCTAAGACTATGCAGTTCTTTTTCCAATTTATTTTTTCCCTTTACCTGAATTCACCAATTGTTAATATTTTAACATATTTATTTTCTTTCTTTCTGGATAATCTATCACTGTCTATGTATCTTTCCACAAAATTGCATCTCATAAGAACAAAGACATTGTCCAAAATAATCTCAAAACTATTATCACAATCAAGAAATTAGATATTGACCATTTTATATATGGTCCATATTCAAATTTCTCTAACTATCCTTTTTAGTTTATTCTCCCCAATCAAAAAGCCTTAGAGCAATGACATCCCAGCCCAGTGAGCACACCTAGTTCCAGATCCTGGTTTTTAAATACCCTGCCCCATTAAGAGGAATCAGAACACCTTGGAGAAATGCCATATGAGACAATGATTTGACTGGAATTAAATTGGATACTGGGTATTGGGAAAGAAAGAGAGATAATAGCACACATAAAAATAATTTAATGTATCGTTCATGGGCAGGCTATTACAACAAAAAATTAAAATTAAATTAAAGTCATTTGTGATTTAATTTATAAAAACAAAACCATAACATATAGTAGATTCTAATTTGTAATGAGTTGGGGAATAACCATGAAAGTCTTTTGTACCACACAGAGTTTTGTGGTTGTCTTGAGTCAAATATTTCAAAGCGATAAGCAAACCTCAATAACATTTTTTCACATAATAATTCCAAATGGGCTGATCTTTTTTGAAATGCCAAGTGATAGTCATACCAAGTTAGCATATATTAAGTAGTGTTTAAATATATAATTATATGATTATTTGATTTCTTTTTTCTTTTAATATTTTTGAATATGGATATTGGAAATGTATCCTTTTGATTAGTGATTTTGTAACTAAAAGTGATATACCTCATCCATAAAAACTTTCATGTTTACACAGTTTAGAAAAAAGAATGAAAACAGAATTTTCAATCTGTTTTTTTTTTTTAATTCTCCAAATGAGGGTGGTTAGTTGATTTGAATCTATTTTTTCAAAACCTATGTTTTGTAAGTGCAACTGATTGTTATAAGCAATGGGGAAATTTAATATTGGAATATCCATCGAAAAATCTACAAAGTTGGTGGATGGCCAAATATAGTTATTAACCAAAGACACTGTATCTTTGTGCTACATCTTTTTAGCTCTGACACCATTTGTACTAAGTGTCAGAATAAACTGAATTTAGAGCCATAAAATTAAACCATTTATCATAAAGATTAAAAGTAGGATTTTAAAAAATAAGACATCTGCAATCAAATTTTTATAAGAGTTGATCAGGTAAATAAAATATTTATATGACTTTTAGAATGCAAAAAAATAATTTATAGACAAATATTTGTATTTGAGGGCAGGCACTCATTCTTTGAAAACATTTATGTATTTATACTGAGGAAGATGTGCAATCAAAAAAGTTTGGAGAATTTTTTCTTGTTTTAAGGCATAGGTAGCTGAAAAAATAAGGAAATACCTATTTCTAGCCGCAACTAGAACTATTTTAAACTAGATATAGATATTAATAAACAATAAAATTTAGTGATTTTTAATTTTCATTGTTTATGGATTATTGAATTTTGCATCGTCTAATAAGTATCTCATGTAATTAAGACATCTGGAATAATTTTAACTGTTGACCTCTACTTTTTGAGTTCTTATGTTTTACTAAATCTTAAAAAGAAATAACTCAGGGGCCTCCATGCTGGTCAGAGGGAAGACTTAGCAGGCAGGTCTTCTGGTTTTCTGGCCTTAGTTGAATCACATCTTCCCATCATTTATGCACATAGGATATCTGAGTTAGATTTTATATGGAAATGGACTCCATGGGGAAACGGACTCCATAGTGAAAAAGCAATAATGTATGAAAACCCCTGGCTTGCCAACCTGGATTATTTTCACAACTTCTGTTATACACTTCATTACAGGACTTCAAGAAGTTTGTAATATCTCCCTGTCTGAACCACTGCTCATGTCATTGAGGTCACTTCTGCTTTATCCTCTTCTCTTCTCTTCTCACCTTTTTATCGTGGAAACGCATTTTGAGAGGAGACAGCAAAAGTGCCTCAGCTTTAAGCTTTTTAAATTGATTACTGCTCTGTCTGGGTCAAACCTAGCTTTTTTAAGAGTTGGTTCTCCTGAGTGTTTTCAATTATCAAACAAAACAAACTGTGAATGAGGCAAAAAAAAAAACAAACAAAAAAAAACCAAACAAGTGGTGTTACTTTGTAATTTCTTAATTGTATTCACAGCTGCCCTCCAATTGATACTCATAACTTACACTAAGAATTTTCAACCGCATTTAGTCTTCACAGACTTTTTAGATACAATGGATCCTTTTTTATAGAGTGAGGGATCTAGACTCTGAGAGTTAAAATATCCTGGACAACATCCACTTGTCAGTAAGTCATAGGTCCGGGAGAGATCTTCTAACTCCTGGTTCAATATTCTTTCTTCAATATTCCAACAACAGTTTTGACTAAATATAATAGCCAATATTTACTGACATAAATTAGAATGACATAACTAATATTTATTGAGTGCTTACTATGTTCTTGGCACTACATTAAGTACTTCATATTGATCTCTCATATATTCCTCAAAACCTTTTATAAGAGAGATGCTTTGGAATTGAGGTAGGTTAATATACTTGCCCAACACCACACAGCTAATCTGTGATGGATCAGGATTGGAATTACTTTTTCATTCCATTGTGCATGGTCTTAACTTATCTTCTATACTACCATTCAGGAAAGAGAGAAGTTAGAGAAAATTTTAATAAGAACCTACTATGTGCCCGTGAACTGTAAAAGAGGCTTTATAAAACTAATTTCAGTGAAAACAAAAAGTGTTTTTTTTGCTTTACATTTATGTATATACAGAGTTAAATCCATATCTATCTCCTGAATTGACCATTATAATATCTCAATTAGGAAGAGGTAAAATGTAGAACATAAGGAAGGCAGGGACAGCTATCTTTATATTATGGTAGATGAAACCAAAGTACTAATTAACTTTTCAGGGTAACATAAATAAATGACACCATCTCACTTGACAGAAAATCCCTTTGGTACAATACCAACGCCTTATTGGTCTTTCTGTTCTCAGTATGTTCCACAATATCTGGCATGTCAGTGAATGTTTATTATATGAATATGTGGGAGGGAGGGAGGGAGAGAGGGAGGAAGGAAGGAAAAAGTATAAAACACAGATTTCTCGTTTTCTCTCATTATACAAATATTCCAGAGTTAAGGTCTAAAGTGAAAGCTTTTTTTTAGACAGTCTAATCCACTATTCAGGATCAAGAGGTGATTAAGCAGCACAAGGAATAGAAGTGATATTTTTGTCTGCAAAATCCTGGAAAATCTTGAAGAGTACTGCATAGTACTTAGCACTAAGCTAAATATTAGGGAGAGAGTTATAAGAGGCATTTTTTAGAGTGTCTAGCAAAAAGGAAACAACAACAAAAACGAAACAGAGCACTTTGTAATTAAATCAAAAAGTTTTCCATTGTACAGATGAAGTTGTATGTTGATAGGAGAATGTCAATAATATATTTCAATATTCATCAAAGTTTGACTAAATTTCCACATACACAACTGGGCCTGTGTTCTATTAGCTCAATGAAGTTGCCATACTCATGTAATTTATGGCAACCCCACAATACCTACCTAGCAGCTGTACTGCATGTGGTGATCCATAAATAGGTTCTGGATATAATGTGTATCTGTTAAAAAGCTTTTCTCTTTTTTTAATTTTAAGAGAAAGTAATTTTCTTTGCTTTCCAATTTAAAGAGAATAGAGTCTCACATATAATACATGCATTCTCACACATTCCGTAATCATTGAAGTTAATTAAATCAAACCAAGCAAATTCTCTTAGGATAGGGCATACCTTTCCATCTTGCGACATTGCTACCAGGGATTCTGTTCCAAGCTAGATGGTCTCTCTCATTGTGAAATAGAACTTGAACCAAACTTTCCTTTCCAGATACCAAATATTATTTCTGGTTTCTTGATAATGAATGAGATCTAAAGAGTAAAGAAGATTTCAAGACAGAAAAATAATGTTAGTGGAAAAAATTAGTTCACATACTGAATTCCTTTGAATAGATGGGAAGATAAGAATAAAAGGTGTAAGTTGGAAAGGAAGAAAAGAGAGTTCCAGAAAAGAATTCAGCTGAAGGGAGAGCAGTGTTTATTTTAGTCAGATTGTGTAAAAAAAGTATTGGTTGTAAATATAGTATATGATATTGTTAGTTTTATTTATCATAAACCTTTAGTGTTGTAAATGAAGGTAACATTAAAATTCTTCATCCTGTGATAGCTTGAGTGGGTTTTAGAAACATTTCATCTATACATTCAGGGCTTGGGCCTTGTGATCTTTAAGACTACTTCTGGGGAAGTGGATGTGGCTCAAGCGATTGGGCTCCCGTGCACCACGTGGGAGGTCCCGGGTTTGTTTCCCGGGGCCTCATGTGAAGGCCAGCTGGCCCTAGAGCTGGTGCAACAAAAAGACAAAGAGGAGAGGCAATGAAAGACACAACAAACCAGGGATCTGAGGAGACTCAAGCAATTGAGCGCCTCTCTCCCAGATCGGAGGTCCCAGAATGGGTTCCCGGTGTCTCCTAAAGAGAAAACGAGAAGATAAGCAGACTCAGAGAGCACACAGTGAATGGACACAGAGAGCAGACAGTGAGCGCAATGCAACAAGCCAGCGGGGAATAAATAAATAAATAAATCTTAAAAAAAAAAGATATTTACT
>JAQZBX010009273.1:0-46434 GCA_029593785.1 Cabassous unicinctus
GCCCCCCTTGCTGCTTGTGTTTGCTGTGTCCATTCGCTGTGTGTTTTTTCCGTGTCTGCTTATCTCCCCCTTGCTGTGAGGTCCTGCTGCATCAGCCCACCGTGCCGCGCGGGCCGGCCTGCCCTCACAAGGAGACCCCGGGAAAGGAACCCGGGGCCTCCCATATGGTAAACGGGAGTGCTATCGATTGAGCCACACCCGCTTCCCTTCAGGAGGACTTAACAGTGGTCTAAGCCCTTTTCATAGTCACTTCATCAGAATTAACCCGGCTGAAGTAACCCAGCCAATTGAATCGGAATCATCAGGGGTGGGGCCAGAACATTTGCATTTTTAAAGCTCCTCAGGTGATTCTTAGGTTCATTGTAGTGTAAATCCCATGTGTGTTTCGCAGAGAAAGGCAAGTAAGGTGAGCCAGCTCTCCATGGCTGCATGTTAAATGCAATCGACTTCCTTCAGCACGCCTTTGGGTGGCCTTTTCTTACCATTAATTGACATTTAGACTTAAAAAATGTGAACTAATTTTAAAATTAGCTTAAACTTTGGCAATTGAATAGGCCTCATTCTTAAGTTAAAAATCTAAAAACTTTGGATCACACACTTCCTTCTGTTGACCCAGAGATTTGAATCTTGCTCATATCATGATTTCTATTTCTCTCTCTGCATCATTGGGGGCACCGGGTAGCGGGGCAGTTGGTCCTGCGTGAGGTTGGATCAGTACCATGGAGACCACCTCCGGCATCCCCTGCTGTACTATCACCTAGGCCAGACACCCCAGGCATCCGCTTCAGATGGTTTAGGGTGTGGAGCAGGAAACCGCATTCCTGAAATCTACCCTTCAAAGAATATTTGTAGCTCTGCAGTGGTAGCACTAGCACAAAGCTGAACGTTAAAAATGGAATTTTCTCCGTGAGCCAAGCAGAGAATTTTTCATTTTATTCATCTTTCGCCTCCACTGCAGCAGTTTGTCACAATCTCTCTCTAATTTTTAACACAAAAGATGGAGATTGGGAAGTGTGTGAGGTATTGATGCTATGGTTAGAGAGTTCAATACATTGAACAGAAGCAAAGAGATTTCATTTTCCAAACAGCAGCAGCAGAAAACAACCTTGGCCAAACAGCTGCACTTATTTTATGGAAATAGAAAGGAAACAGTCTGCCTAGTCCCAGAGATGGCTTAAGCAGAGGGAGGTGGGAGAAGTTGGCATGGGACTGTGTGCTTTCCAGCACACTGAAGAAGCATTGTTCCATAAAGTAAGTTTATTTCTAATGTTAATTGTTTTGCTCAGGATCATTCCCTTGCTTTGTGCTTGAAGGCAAATTAGCACAATGGGGTTAATACTAATAATTACCTTACATTGAGCAGCTCTATTGTGCCAGGCACTGCAAGAGGAGTAATATGATATAACAGAGTGGTGATCTGACAGTACCTACTTCAAGGGGTTGTTTTACGATGAAATGAGATAATGCAAGCAAGACACTAACATAGTACCTAACATAAAGAAAGTGCATGATAAAAGCCAGTTATCACTGATTTTATTACTGATGCTTTGAGAAGCAGCCTAGTGTAGTACAAATTAGAAGCACCAGCTCTGACTCCAGATTGGCTGGGTTTAAATCCTGGCTCTGTGACCACAGGCAAATCAACATATCTAGGCCTCAGTTTTCTCATCTGTAAATGCAGATAATAATATTATACTAGCTACAACAGGAGGCTGTTGTGATGAATAAATGTGCTAAAAACGGTGCCTGGCACATAATGCATTAAATGCGTTTGTCATTTTAAAAACACTTTACATGCTGTATTGCTAATCCTTAGAGAAACACTGAAAAGGGGTATTTTCTACTTTTTACAGTCGTGGAGGATAAAGTGACTTGCCTAAGGAACACAGCTTGCAAATGTTAGAGCCATAACTTCAACAGCAATCCTCCTGCTTTCAAAACCCATAGTCTCTTCATAAGCAGGGCTGCCATTCTAGCAAACTTGGTATTTTCCTGAATTCCATAGCAGATTTTTCCTTTATCCCACATTTGGTTTCCTTGACTTATTAGCTTGAAAAATTATTGCATTACCTTCATGAGAGGCTTTATTTATAACACTTTTACTAGTCCATTGTTTGATTTATTTGAGGCTGAGCCTGAGTTTAAAAAATATTATTATTTTTAGAACGTAGTTGTGTAGGCTCCTACAGACAAAAATTAAAGTTTTCATTACTAAGCAATAAATCTTTTTTTTTGGTGGGGGGGGCACAGATTGAAAATTGGTAAAGTAAATTTAGAAATATTTATTTTTCCTGTTTTCATATATATATTTACCTTTTATAAGCACAATTTATGATAGTAGTTCATTATTTAAAACTTTGTATTTCCTTGCAGAAACTCAGGGAAAGGCTAAGAGAGAAGGGTCCCTTCTCTTTGTCAGTTTCTCTTTGAGGTAGGGATTGGATAGGAGGTGTTTATGACACTGAAGACAAGTTAAGTTAGAAACAAACTCAAGACAAAACAGAAAAATGGAAATAGTAATTCATTCATACACCCAGGGTCGGGGTGCCTTCAAGGTGTGAGTCCTAAGCTGTGTGAGAACCAAAGGATCAAACCCAGCTCTGTCCTTAGGGAAGCTGAGGGAATTGAGATGTGTAAAACAGTACACACACCTAGGAGATGTAAGGTTACCTATTCACCATTTTCTATCATCCTATGTTATCCCTAAAACTTGGCATCAGAGGCAAAACTTGCTTTTTTCCTCATCAATAATAGGGCCAAGAGGGGCTTTTAGGTATCAACTTCTTCCCCATATCCCCCATTTTCTAAAATGGATAATTGGTGTTTCTTAATTCTTACGTAAAGCCTAGGCAAGCACTGTTTAAGACAAGTCTCTAACACCCCTGCCCCCCCACCAGATAAGTTCCCCCTGAGCCCATTCTATAAAAGAAATTCTGGAGCCTCCAGTTTTTCTCACTTTTAGAGAGCCTCAAGAGGAATCCAACTTCCAGAAAGGATCTAACTGGTTTAAAGCACTGTAATCCTGATCTTTTATGGTATTCTCCTAGGGACTATTTTGCATGTTAAAATTTCCCCTCCAGGTTACTCCGGAACATGTATTGATGAATTTACAGCTGATGTCTGAAACATCGCTGCTTTATTAGAAAGGCCCTGGGTTTCTCTGGTTTTATTAGATTTTCCCGTGCACTGGTGATATAGTTATGTTAATGGAATGAACTGCTCTGACTCTTTGCTAATGAGAAAAGTAAATTTCAGGCATAGATCAATTAAGCAGATCCATTGACTTTTACTTTCATCTTCTCACAAGAAATTGTGTAGATTCAAAAATACATAGGTTATCAAAATTTTACTTTCCACTTTCCACAAATTTGTATTGCCATTGTTTCCCTCCCTGTACCACCACCCTAGCCCTGGTTCTATCTTTCTTCTTTTAACTTAAAATTCACACATATGCTATTTTACTTGCAGTTTAAGGGACAAGATATTCATATATCTCTCTATCTCTACCGCCAATCTTTTTTGAGTCTAGAATTCAACCTCATTTATCACTTATAAAGGCACTTTGAATAAAAGGAACATATAGGATAGATGCCAACAATGTGCCATTTCTCTACATCTGTAATGAAGGTATAGTTAATGGTTCTACAGGTACGTAAAGAACAATCTGAAAATGACAGCAAAAAAATTATAAAAAGTTATCTTTGGTATTCTTTTCTCACAAGTCTCTCTCATCATAAAATCTTATAAGAGGATGATACAGCTTAGAGCAAGTAAAACATCAGTGAAGGATGCTATATTAATGGATGTAGGGACAATGAAAATGATGTGTCTGAACGAGGAATAAATTGGTTCACTTTGGTGGTGCATAAATTCTATCAGGCCATTTGGACACAGTTTAATATATTTTGTTTCATTGCATGAAATGGTTTCCCATTAGCTGGAAAGAGTGGCGGAGTCTCTGATCGGGAAGCAAAAGCTCTAATAGTAAATTATAAGATGTGGGAGCCAGAATAACTCACCAACCCAAAAGTCAGTGTCTTGGTTTGCCAATTGGCTGCAGAAGCAAAGTACGAGAAAGGGTTAGCTTTTATAATGGGAAATATTTGAGGTAAAAGTTTACAGTTCTAAGGCTGTGAAATGTCCAAATCAAGGCATCAGCAGAGATGCTTAAAATCTACTGTCTCCCGGAGCTCAGCTGTGGGCAACCAGGCATATGACTTGTCTCTTCAGCCTTGGCTTGTCTCCTCAATCTTCAGTTGCTCTGTGGGCCCAACCTGTTGGAGGCTTCACACTTAAGCTTTGGCTGCTAGCGATTCTTGAGTCCTCTCTCACATTGCAGGGTCAAAAATGGTGGCTTCCTCTCTCTCTCTCTCTCTCTCTCTCTCTCTCTGTTAAATTAGACCCAGCAAGAGGGCAGAGACTCAACCTGAGTCATGCCTCACTGACGTAATCCAATCAAAAAAGTCACACTCACAGGAATAGATTAGTTCAAAAACATAATCTTTCTCTTTTTGGGATTCATAAAAGAATTTTAAATTGTCACAGTCAGTAAGATTTAGTCAGTAAGATTTTGAGGAAAAGGAAAATGGGGTTAGAAAACAATGTGTTTCTGGTAAGGTCTGATGCAAAAATCATCTGACATTTCGGCATTTTCTACAATCTGAAGTGCTGTTATTCTAGGTTTGGTTAGTGTATTAGTTTTATATTGCTGTATAATCAAATTACTAAAAATTTAGAGGCTTAAAGCAGCATACACTTATTATCTCACAGTTTCTGTGGGTCAGCGGTTGAGGCAAGACTTCACTGGGTCCTCTGCAAGGCTGCAATCAAGGTGTTGGCCAGGGCTTGGTTCTGAGCTGGAGATTCCACAGGAGATGGATCAGCTTCCCAAATCACTCAGATAACTGGCAGAATTCATTTCCTGGCAACTGTGAAACTGAGGGTCCACCATCTTGTCAGGTATTGGCCAGAGGCTGCCCTCAGCTCCTTGCCACGTGTTCCGCTTTTTAACCCTCTCATAACATGGCAGTTTCTTCAAAGCCAGCAAAGGAGAAAGAAATTAAGATTCCATAATGAGTCTGCTGTTTGATGGAATCTTACATAATGTAACATAACCAAGGGGGCTGACAACCCATCCCCTTTGCCATATTCTGTTGATTAGAAGCAAATCACATGTCCTGCCCACACTCAAGGGGAGAGGATTACAGAAAGGTGCAAAAACTAGGAGGCAGGATCATGGAGACCACCTTGATGTCTGTCTGCCACAGTTTGGACGTTTGAGTCAGGCAGAGAAATGGAAATCACCCACTACACAGGGCATCTTCAAGACAGTGTTCTATCTGCAAAGTCACCTAGGTTGATTATCAGTGAACTCTCTCTAGGTGGTAGAGGAGGAGGCTACTCTTTAGCCTTTTTGCTTTAAAATCCAGGGATTATAATTGTCAATTGCTAACTTTATCCTTTTGTCGGGTAAGATAGTCGTCAAGAACTAAAAACTTCATCCACTTATTTGAAATTTTCTTAGAAAAAGGAGAATAGGTGTTCTTTTGAGCTATATCAAAGTGACTTTGGTATTCTATAGCATGCTATATAATTCTTACTCAGTTTCTAAGAAGAATTGATGTTCAAAGATCTCCTCAGATATATCCACTACCACACTGACTAACATCTTTTGCAAAACCTGCGATGTTTTATATTTTTTCATTTAAAAATAGAGGTAATTATTTGCAATCAAAAGTACTGAATTCAGTGGCCCTAGGAACCAGGAAGCTTTTACTGAAAGATGTTTAGAGCTGGTAATGATTTATAGTCAAGATGATGATTATTTAGCTACTCAAGGTTTTGAGAGTGGCTTATTGCCCACTGAGAGACTGGCTCCTGGAATGATGCTTTTTCTTTGTTTTGATGGTTTTCTTTCATAATGATTAATCTAAATTTCCCCCCATTCTTTGTTGCCCCATTCTCAGTCATTTATTCTCCAAATTACTTTTGGGCACCCCTTAATGCTTGCATTACCACATCTACAGATCTAATATGAATAGCACACTCTGCCTCAAATGTGAACACTAATTGAATTTGCCTGCATTCAGTGATTTTAATGGGGCTCTGGAGTGTTGTTTAGTGACAACTTTTATATGGAAGACACTGAAAAAATTAGCATGTTACATTTAGTAAATTACCAATTACTTAGCTCCATTATATCAAACCAGTCACTTACATTTATTGATTCTATATTCATAAAGCATGGTTTTTATGCTAGGCTACACGTCACTTTGTTTCCATAGGACAGTGTTTACATTGGCATTATATCCTCTCAAAAAATAAAAAATGCAGTGAGTGAATTATTAGGTAGGAAAAAAACCCAAATATAGTAACCACTCTTTTATTTTATTTTTAATTTTTTAGCAACCATTATTTATTTCACCTTTATTCTTTTCTGAAAGACCCCTGATTTTGTTTGGGTGTTCACCCCTCCAAATTGGACTCAGAGAAAGCTGATCTGTCCCCAGTTGTAGAAATAAATGTCAGTTGTCTCAGCTCATATTGGAGTTCCATTCTTCTCACCATTGATGTTCAAACAAAGGCAGTGAAATATGAAATGAAGTGGGCCAGTGGGCTTTTGGGAAAATTTACTTTATTGCTATAAAGAGCCAAAATAGGAAACATTCCTTCTTCTTCTGTTTGAAATTGTTGTGGCTACATGAACTCTGGCAGCCATCTTGAGGCCATGAGGGGAGTTGACATGCTGAAGATGGCTAAGTGGAAAGAGGGAAAGAACCTGAATCTCTATTATGTCATTGAACTTCTGAAATAGCCTACCCTGGAGATGCCCCACCTTGGTACATCTTAATATCTAAGATGATAAAATATCCTTATTGTTTAAGTCAGTTCAGTCTTTTTTTTTTTTTTTTCTTGGTCACATGCAAACAAAGGTATTCTGATTGAAATCACAAAGGGATCTGGGAATCAGGCTACGAAAGTGGGCATCTGTAGCAGTTTGGCAGTTTGATGAAGTTATGAATTCCAAAAATAAATATTGGATTATGCTTGTAAATTGGTCTGTTAATCTGGGCATGATTAAATTATGATTAGAGCATTGACTGGCCACATCAGTAGGGCATTGAGCCTCACCCCTTGGTGGGTGGAGTCTCGAAGATAAAAGACATGGCAAAGGACAGTGTCGGAGCAGTTTTGAGTTGGAGTTGTGATGTGGAGTCTTGAGCTGGAGCCCTGGGAAGTAGCATACAGAGGAGCTTGGTCGTGAGGAAAGAGAGAAGGCCCTGGGAAGAGAAGCAAGCCATTTGCCTGATAGTCTACAGCTGGCCTTGTGGCATGAAGCAAGCCTGAGCCCAGAGAGAGGCAAGCCCTGGAAAGAGAGGAACCCAAGAAGCCTGAACCTTGGCAAACGTTGGCAGTTGTCTTGCTCTAACATGTGGCAATGGACTTTGGTGAGGGAAGAAACTTACGTTTTATGGCCTGGTAACTGTGGACTTCTATCCCAAATAAATACACTTTATAAAAACCAACTGATTTCTGGTATTTTGCATCAGTACCCCTTTGGCTGACTAATACAGGATCTTATCGAACTCCTTACTTTCCTGCTGCTACCTAGGAGTTATATATTCCTACTCATTGCTATTTTACAGCTGATTTTCAGGTTAGTTGTTGAAAGCCCTAACAACCTTCTTAATAGGTGAATGAGATTAAGGGCCAAAGGACAAATGAGTCTACTGCCTATATCTGCCAAACAGCTATGCAACTACTGAATGGGTTTAGAATCTAGCTCTTTTAGAGAGAGAAAAAAAAAAAAGAAGTTCCACAGAGGTCTTTTCAACTCTGGCATACATTGGCTTAGTTACTAAAACCTGATCTAGAGCCAACAAGTCTGGGATCCAGACCTAATTCTTCTCCTGCTTGCGGATCACGGGCAGGCCACTTTATAATCTCAGGACCTTGGGTTCCTGTCTAGAAAATGAAGAAGGCAGATTCAGTGCTTCCTAAACTACCCTAATGATAAACCTACTTTTTCAATATGGCCCAGCGGTGAGACGTGGTTTCCAGCTTTTCTTCTCACAAGCTGTGTGATTCTGGTTATGTTGCCTAACTTTTCTGAAATTTGGAGTCCTTGTCTGCGGAATAGAAATAATGTCTCACAGGACTGTGATGAATATCAAATACACTGTGTATGTGAAAATGCTTTCATAAATAATAACATGCTGTATAATGTAAGGTGAGCGTATATTGTTCTTATTCTCATCACAGTCCATTTTTCATAGTTCCTTGTGAAGCCTGTATTGCCTTTTTCTTCTAATTTGCTGTTATCCTTGACCAAAGGATATCCTTTGCTGATATCCTTGTTATCTAGCAGAGCCCCCAAGATAATTTCAGAAATTCTCAAGATCAAAACTATTTTCATAATGATATAAATATTTTATTTGTCATTTTTATTCTTATTTTCTTACAAGTGGAGTTTTCCAAAGGCTGCATGATATATGATATTGCAACAGATTGAATATAGAAATAAATATGAGCCAGACATTTAGATACTTGCAAAAATATAAAACAATGCCACTCCTCTTAGAATTTTTAAAAAATATTATTTTTCATAAAAATATGCTGTTTATGTTAATATGTAAGAGGTTTATTATTTTAAATGAATTAATAAATATGTTCAAAATTTCATGGTTTAATTTCCAGTTCAGTAAGTATTGATAGATATAAACCACATAAAGAAAAGCTCTTTGAAGTCTTCAGTAATTTCTAAAATTTTAAAAGATTCCTAAGATCAAAATATTTGAGAACCACTAGTCTAGACTAAGCTTCTTTCCTCTGCCTCCAAGAGAAGCTCTTAGTTCCCTATTTCAGCCTTTTAGGCTGAATTTCTTTTTTTGCTACACTGATAATTCCTACCAATTGGCCAGCTTCTAGTTTCCTTCTCTTTTTCTCTAATTTTTCTGTGCTTCCTTTTTTTTAAAATATATTTTTTATTTTTATTTTTTAAGAGATACTTAGATTACATGAATGTTACATAAAAATATGGGGGATTCCCATAAGCCCTGCTCCCTACATCTCCCACATTTTCCCACATTAACAATAGCTTTCGTTAGTGTGGTACATTCATTACAGTTGATGAACACATTTTGGAACATTGCCACTGAGCATGGATTACAGTTTACATTGTAGTTTATACTCTCTCCCGCACAACTTTGTAGGTTATGGCAAGATATGAAATGCCCTGTATCTGTTGTTGCAATGTCATTCAGGACAATTCCCAAGTTCCAAAAATGCCCCCATATTACACCTGTTCTCCCTTTCCCTCCCCTCAGAATCCCCAGTGGCCACTGCTTCCATATCAATAATATAATTTCTCCCATTGTGTGCTTCCTACCTAATACTTGTGACATAGGTTCATCTTTGTTTTTTCGGATCCCACATTCATCCCTCCTTCTCTTCCTTGATGGGTCAGAAAGCCCTGAAAAGTTCTCAGCCAGACAACTTTTTGTTTTTTCTGCCCCATGTCCAAACTCCCTTCCTGTTTTGGAGGAGCCACAGATTGTTGAATCCTGGTGGGAGGCAGAACCCCCACTTCAGGAGCTGACAGGAGAAGATACTCCATCTCCCCACTCTTGGTATAATCATGTGATGTAAGCTTGACTAATGAGTTGCCTTGGCTGGGGTTTTGACTCTGGGGCAGGTGATGTAAAGAGGACCAATCAGCAGGATTTATCTGTGGCATCATGAGGTGTCCATGTGTAGCGATAGTTATATCAGTGTCCAGCAGTAGTGGTATCCTGTGGCAATGGGGCAGTGCTGGTGAAATTCGGTTGTTTTCTTTTCTAAAAGCTGCTGGGAGGAATATACCAGAAATGGGTTGGTCTTTATAATGGGAATTTATTAGATTAAATGCTTACAGTTCTGAGGCTGTGAAAATGTCTAAATCAAGGTGTCATCAGAGATACTGTCTCCTTGAATGCTGGCTGCTGGTGATCCTGAACTCCTGCCATGTGGCAAGAGACAATGGCAGTTCTGCTGGTCTGGGTCTCTGCCTTCTCCTCCAGGCTTACTTTCTCCCCAAGCTCAGCTGTGGGTGATCAGGCATATGGCTCATCTCTCCCTTCTTCTCCAGGCCTCTCTCTCAGCCCCTTGGGGTTTCTCTGTCTCTGCCACGTTCTCTGTGTTTCAGCTACTTTTCAGTCCTTCGTTTATAAAGGACTCCAGCAAGAGGAACAAGACAAATCCTGGGCCACGCCTCACCAAAGTAATCCAATCAAAGACTCTGATGGAATCTAATCCAATCAAAGGGTCCCATACCTACAGGAAATGGATTAACTTCAAGAACATGATCTTTTCTGGGATCCACTAAAAGCTTCAAACTGTCACAGGAGTCATCCTGCTGCATTGTTTCCTTTGTTCCTTCCCTTTCTATGAGATTTGTCCGGCTTTCCTGTTGATTCTGCAAGATACCTGATTTCCTTTTATTATATTCCTTTTCTCCTTAAATTAGCCAGTGGCCATTTCTATTGTTTATGATCAATAATACCTAACACTCAAATAGTGCTTACTATGTGCCATCCACTGTACTAAGCACTTTACATATATTAACTTATTCAATACTCACAACAATGCTGTGAGGAAGATACTATTATAACCCCCAATTTATAAATGAGGAAATATGAAAGAGGTTCAGCGATGTTCCCTGTATCCCACAGATATTAAGTGGTATGCCATGATGCAGGCCCAGGCAGACTGGCTCCTCGCCCAGGCTTTGAAACTCTCTATACTGCCTCTGACCGACGTGTACGCACATGGCTGAGGCAAAGATATAAGCCTAAATTACCACTTTGCAAGCAGTGGGGACTAGTGCCACATGAAAGCTGGGGCCTTTCATCAACTCTTACAACTATAATTCTTTTGACACGCAGGCATATGCCTTCATTTGCATATGAAGTCAAATTTTTAAAATGACAGAAAAATTAATGGTTGCCTGCGACAGTTATTTTTCTAAATATTTGTGGGGTGGTTTTTTTCCTTTCCAGCTGCACTTTATATGGATTATAACAAAGGTCTATTTAGGGTTTGTCAAATAGGGGTGGTAACTGCTACTCTACCTTTGAAAATATATATATATATATATTTAAAACAGTTAACTGGTGGTTGTACTTAGTGCTTCTAGCTTGCTGGTAGTAAGAATGAAGAACTGACAAATAATACAATGTATCAGCACTTCAGTGTGTGCCTCCCTCCATTACTCAGAATAACCCAGAATCAGTTACATCCTCTCTAACTCCCATACTCCCCCACTCTCCAGGGACTAAACAAGGGAATATGCATGCTATAGCTTATTTTATTTAAACCACAAAATGCACATCAGGTAGAAGTAATTAGAAGGAAGGAAAAAAATCAAACAATGAATAGATTTCAGGGCAGTAGCTCAGTTCCATATGCTGCATTTTGTAATTACCAACCACATGGCTTCTCACCAATTACATCATCAGGAGCAATGAAATTACATTTCAGTGATAATTTTAAAACTACAGCAGTGGCAATGCTGTATTAATAATTCTGAACATGATTACAGAAAGCTAATTCATATGGTTCAGTAAATACTACTACTTGTAGCTGGAGTCAAATTTTCATTTAATGTAGATTTACTGTGTTACCTCTTTAACCTTCATCAGTGTGCTCCTTGTTCTTCAAAAGCCCTGTTCAAACAAAGGCTTGAGGTAGTGCCACAGACCCCTGACAGGTAACAGAAGGCTTGACTTTGAGAGAAATGAAAGGGTCTCCAGGGAGCTTTTTTATTTTAGAGTTCCACAGAGATGATTGTGTAATTTTGCCATACTGATAGCTTGGATAACTTCATGAGGAGTAAGCAACAGCAGAAATGAATTCTGATATGTTGAAATGAGGTGTGTTTTGAACACAGGCGAGTTATCAAATAGGCTGGTCTCCTATTGCTCCACGTGAAGATACAACATACCATCATCTCTTTGGGAATGCAGAGGGACAGAACTTCTGTTCACTGGGGTGTTTATTCTTCTTCTCTGAATTATGAAAAGCTATTTGACAACCTGACACTCATATTCTGAACTTCAGGAGTGTCTAAAGTAAGGGCTTCAGGTGAAACATAGCTCCAGGGATATTGAGCCATGGGTGGGTTCAGTCTGGATTTTTGTGTTTGGTCCAGTCTTACCAGAGGGGCACTCTTTGATCAACACTGTGGCTAAGGCTGTGTAATTCTGAGCCTTTCAAGTGATGCTTGTGAAATGCCCTAGCTCTGCTAGGAAAACTGGGTCAAGAATAGCCTATGTTCTTCATGGAAAGAATTTCATACAAGTATTTTCTCTCTCTCTGTTATGACTATGGAAAATCAGAAAAAGTGCCTGAAAAAATACAATTTTTTGCTGGGACCTATGGGTAATACAAAGTAACCACAGTTCTCCATTAACGTTCAGACTATAAGGCAGATATTAGATGTAGCCACAGACCAATCCAACGACCTTATTTCACCCTCGGTTCCTTATTGTGTCTGACCATGACACCCACAATATACATGCATGTCTCCCCTAAGGGTTCTTTCTATTTTATAGTTCTTGGTCCACTTTATTTCTGACCTTTTGTTAGGTACAACTTCAGAATTTTGAGTGTCAGGAAATTGATTCTGCCTACTCTGTCTTATTCCCTTTCACTGTGGTTTGAAAAGTATCTTGGGACTTCCTTGCAAACTTCAAAAGTGTTTCTTCTGTTGACTTTTCTAGAAGGTGGGTCTCTGGGATGTGCCAGGGTAGATGAGAAGACATTGAATTGGCTCCCTGGGGTAAAGAATCAGGGTGATAAATTGGAGAATCAACACCTACAGGACTGGGAATTGCTTTCGATTTGTCTTATGTAGTTTGCTTGCCTGAGCATACTTTTATACAAACAGCATACTTTGCCACAGACACTCACATGAGACATACACAGTGTTGAAATATAAGGGGATGAGATCATACTAAACTTGAGCATTGTGAAATGGAAATCCCAGGAGATCCAGAGTAGGAAAAGTTGTAAAATGAGAAAAAGCCCATTCCATAGATTTAGGAGAATTAATACATTAATTGTAAGACTTCATGGGCATTGGAACTTGGCAATGTTGACAAAGGACTGGGATCCAAGGATTAGTGGGCTGCACAGGGACCACGGCAAAGTCGGAGCACTGGGTAAACTGGTGCAACTGAACCTTATAGCAGGTAGGTAGAAGAAAAGGTAGAAAATATGAGGTGATTCTCCAATAAGCTACATGACATGCTATGACAGAGGCAGTTGCTATCTGCTGGCTGTTCAAGAAACTGGCAGGCTGGTAGTAAATGATGAAAGTTTGCAAGCAATTGCAAGTCCACTCTACGTGGCTTTATATTAAATGCATAGGGGAAAGTGTTCAGAAGGAGAGCATAAACAAAAAAGGAATAAACACAGGTAATTTTCTCTAGGAGAAATCAGTGGGAGCTAGCAAAGGAATTGTTACTCATTCATTTAATAACTACTTACTGAATACCTAGAGTATTGCAGGCTCAGTTCTAGACACTAGGGATATAGCAATGAACAAAAGGGTGAAAATCCCTACTCTGGTGGAGCTAACATTCAAATGGGGGAGGTAGAGATTATAATAAATAAGCATTCAGTAAGTTAGATGATGATTAGTGCTATGAAAAAATAAAATAAGGAAGAGGGATAAGGATCATTGAGGGTAAGTTGGGAAGGAGGTTGTAATTGTAAATAGGGTGGTCATGGAACCCAGCCCTAACCAAGAGCAAGAGAAAATGAGGAAATTGTATGAAATTGTACTTAAGTTCTTGTTTCTTGGCTTGAGCAGAAATTGAAAAAAAATTGCCACTAAGTTCTCCACTCTCTGGCTTACTATTTAGAATAAAGATATAACTGCAGAAATCACATGCAATAAGGAGCCAGGAAATGGAAGATTCTGAAGCTAGAGAGGAGAATCAGAACCAGGAATAACATGGAGTGAGTGGGAGAGACTGAACCAGAGGAAAAACCATACTGCAAGAGTTCCAGACACGGTACGATATTTTCCAGCAGTAGATAAATCGAAACCTTCTAGAAAAGAAGCAGATTTAGAATGTTGGACTTCACATGTAAAGGAAGAAGACCATGCCTTGTGTCCTGTACATCACCTCAGTGTATATGCCCCAGCAACACTTCCACCTTGGCTCTGGATGCATTGAAGTAATGCTCAGATCAAAAGAGCAATCTGTACTTTTCCTATTGTATTGGCCTTACCACACCTGCAGTATTTTATCCAGTTCTGGGTGCCACATTGTAAGAAAGAAAGTGGCAAACCAGTGTGTATTCAGAGTAGCACCATGAGTAAGGTGAGAAGAAGAAAAACCAGATCACAAGAGGAATAGCTGAAAGAACTGAAGATGTTTAATCTATTGAGTAGAGTCAGGGGGCTGACCTGTTAGCTATTTTCAGGTATTTCAAAGTTTTAGTAGAAAACACTTTCAATTTGTTTTATCTGAGGAAAGAACCAGGAACAGACAGTAGAGATTTCTGTGATATAGATTTCAACTGAATACAAGAAGTACTCTAACAGTTAGATCTCTCAAAACTGGAGAGATGCCTTAGGAGTCAGAGAGATTTTTGCCACCAGAGATATCTTATCAGAGGTGGAATGACCAGCAGAGGGGCTACTCTAGAGGGGACAGAAACCTCAGTTGCAGGTTCAGCTTCAGACCTATGAGGAGAGATGTGGTGGTGGCATGAATTGGAGTGGCCATTCTGGAAGGAGATCATGGGATGAGATGGCTCTCTTCTTCTCATGTTGGCAGGTTTGTATTTAATGCTTGGTCTTGCCATAGCCACTGGCTAGGACAGGTGCTCTCAATCTAGCCGGGCATTTGCATCACCTGGCTTGTAGCTCTGGGGATTCCAATGTCTGAGGGCTGGGTGGGGCCCTGGCATGGGTAGTTCTAAGAAGTCCCTCAGATGATTCTAATGTGCAGACAGAGAGGAAATCCTAGGCTGCAAACCATCTTGCTTGTTTGCTAATTCCCAAATCTGTTTGGTTTTTCTGTGCCTGCATCTGTGATCTTTGCCCTTGCCTCTGCTAGGAATCTGGCCCTCCCAAACCTTTATCCTGCTACCGCGGCCAGGAGCACATACACACTTACCAAAATCCTTCCTCCCAAACTGTATTAGTCAGGGTTCTCTCGGGAAACAGAACTGACAGGAGATATCAGTAAATATTATGAGACTTAAGAAAAAAAACTCTCATGCGACCATGGGGATTCATGAGTCCAAATTCTGTAAGGCAGGCTGCAAGCCAGGAACTCCGATGAAGGTCCTCTGTGAGTTCCCCAGGAAAAGTTGGCTGTCTGAGATAGAGAGGGAAATTCATTCTCTGAGTGCTGAAATTACTCCTCCTCTTAAGGCCTTCAACTAATTGGATGAGATGTCTTTCATTGCTTGCTGAAGACGATCTCCTCAGTTGATTGTAGATGTAATCAGCCATAGATGTGGTCACCACTGATGATTAAATAAAGTCCACGAAATGTCTTTGCAATTAGCCCAGTGCTTGCTTGACCAAACAACTGGACAAAATTACCTGGTCAAATTGGCACATTAGCCTAACCATCACACAAACTTTCAAGTGCCATCTCCTTAAATTCCATCCCCTATGTGAAATTTTGGAACCATCAATAAGGTGGTGGTCAGTGTTGCTTAACCTTAGCCTGAGGTGATTCTTCTCTCCATTTGCATGACTTAGACTTAATACATGTCACTCATCTTTATTATTATTATTTACTAACTTTTATGCTCATATTTGCCTCCCAGAACAAAGAATTATCTAGCTTGGAACGTCAATAGTGCCTAGGTGAAGAAACCCTGATCTAGAATCATAAGTCTAGTTCATTTTGCCTATCCCACAATTTTAACCATAGGTTTAAGGGTTAAAATCAGGACTCCAGTTCAAAATTTAGGTTTATATTTTGTTATATTATTGGAAAAATTAGAAGGTAAAGAAAAAACCCCCACTCAACCTCACCATCACTATATGTTATCCTTTTCTGTACATGTTTCCTAGACATTTATATATTACATATCTTATAGATCATTTTAATCTCATCATGAACTATATATCCAGATTTTTTTTTCACTTAAAATGATGCTTGTTTCAGTTTCCTAGCTGCTAAAACGAATACAATAGGTTGGGTTAACAGCTGGAATTTATTGGCTCTCATTTTTGGAGACTGGAAGGCTTGCTTTCTCCTGCAGTCTGTATCTTCTTACTGGCTTGCAATTTTGGGGATTCCTTGGCTTTTCTGTCATGTGGCAATGCACATGGCAACATTTTCTTCTTTCTCTCCAGGTTCTGTTGACTTCCAGCTTCTGGCTGTTCCCTGTAGCTTCTCTCTCTGTGGTCATCTCTACAAGGCCTCCAGTGATAGGATTACGACCCATCCTGATTCAGTTGGGCCATACCTTAATGGAAGTTATCTCATCCAGAGGTCCTATTTACAATGGAGTCACACTCACAGGAATGGTATGAGATTAAGGACTTGTTTTTTCTGGGGTACATAACACCACAATACTATAACCATAAACCAGTGTATTAATTTGTTGTGTAATATTTAATTAGTTGGCTATAAATTATTTGTCTGAATACTCTGTTACTGGAGGACATTAGGTTGGTTTTGATTTTTCACCACTATATATAAAAAAGTCTTAAGGTAGATTTCTAGAAATCACAGAACTTTAGGAATAGAGGGAGTTTAGGTTTTCTAGGTCCTTTTAATTTCCATACAAATTTTAGATTCATTTTGTTAGTTTCCTCAAAAAACCTACTAGTATTTTGATTTAATATAGAGATCATTTAGGGTTGAGTGGACATCTTAGCAATATTGAAATTTCCAATCCATGAACATGGTTGAATAAAATCCATTGATTTAGATCACCACAACTTTCTAAGCTCTGATATTGCTTTATGTGCACCAATGCTGTCCATACAGTGCTCTCCCACAATCCTGATAACAGGCCAAAGGACAATTTTATTTGAGCCACAGTCTTTTTCGACCTAATGTTCCAAAACTTTCTAACATTACCAGTAAATTAGACAATGTGCTTTGAAGGTCCCAGGTTACCAAAATTTTATCCCTCCAGGGGCTAAATTCCCATTAAAGGGCTTCTGGAAATAGCAGAAATATTCTAGAGCAAAGAATGGAAGTAAGAGAAAGAACAAAAGGAACAGAGGAAAGTCATGCAAATATATGGACATCTTGCCTTGAGGATATAATGCCAAATTTCTGGCTAATGATCTGTGTGAGTAGGTCTAAATTATTTTTTTTGCTTCTTGTAACTTCAGTTCTGTTTGTGAAGGCTGAACTTCTCTATGGTTTCTACTAGGCCCCTGTAGCATCAAACTTTTACAACCCTAACTATTTAATACACCACATTTTCAGTCTAATCAGGCAGCTCTCTGTGGCTGCTGTTTTTCTCATATGCCTTAAACCCAAACTTGCTTCTTTATAAACATTTAAAGAATTTGGGGGGGTGGGGGTGGAGAGCTGTTTCTCTGTACCCTAGCTTTTCAATTTTTATCCAAGGAAAGTCTATGTCTTCAAATGATTGTAGGCAAATTAGTTGATGAGCCTCTACAGCTGGGATTTTTCAGAAACTGCACCATGGAAAGAGGCAGTTTTTTCCAGCATTAGGTTTAGTGCTTTTTAAATGTAAGTTTATTAAATGGTAATGGGCCTATGGATTGGTTTAGCTGCTTGTTCCTATTGAGGCTATAAAACAGACTCATAGTCTTCTCAAGCACAGAGGTTGTTTGTTGCTTTAATACAAGGCTCGGAGAGAGAGAATTTTAGTGCTGCCCAGAATTTCCAGGCTTATAGTGGATTTGTTAATATTATTACACTTTGGTGAGAGAACTCACAAGAACTCTTGAGATTTTGTTGTTCATTTGTCATAACCTTTGCATGAAAATTAAAGAGAAACCCAGATATACTTTTCCAGTTGGGAAGCAATTATGTTTTATATCTCTAATGTGAAACAATTTCTTATTTTGGCTACCTTTAAACCAGGGTAGACCTTAATGTGCTAGGCCTGGGTTGGGAAGTCCAAGTTCCCCAACCCACCATAACCTCCCCTCAGTGAATTCTGTAACTCAGGCAAAGGCAGGGGTTCTTAACAAGGGATCCAAGAGCTTGAATTGAAATTCAAAAAAAACATTATTATTGTGGGAACATGTTGGTGCGGGTGTGGTGTATTTATTAAATAATACACAGTAGAGTGTGGACTTAGTAAAGGGTCCATGGTTTTTACCTGACTGGCAAAGGGGTCCGTGGAACAAAAAAGGTTAAGAACCCCTGGGCTAAGGTTACAATTTATATGGGATTTGCCAGGTCAAACAGGATTTTCTTACCCTGCACTGATTGGGAGACAATAGGGTTTTTTTGTCCTTGATACATTAGGGATTTTTAAAAAGTGTTGATTTAGACCAAAAAAAAAAAAAATCTAAAAAGTTTTGTGACTCATACAGAAAGAAAAGTTAGAAACTGGTAGAAGGAAACCTAAATGCTTGAACTATGAGAATTTCTCTGTCTCTGCCTGACCCTACTTATGGCACTGTTAACTAGTTATTTTCTGCTCTCTCTTTGCTTTCCTTCTCCCATCCTTTAAATTTAATGTGATTAATTTTTGACCCAACTGGGACAATGGTTGATTTTTTGTATTCTTCTGATTTTTCAATATTTTGTAAAGTTTAATAATTTTTGCATAAGAACAAAAAATATAAAAATCACATCTTACAAATTGTACAAAATTTTATGATTGTCCAAATAAAGTTATTTGCTTTACAAAAAAGACCAGGAGTGTGTGATGCCATAGGGGTCACAGTCCTCTTCTTTATTTACAAGATAGTAGGCTCTTGCATTTCAAGAGCACTGGAGATTTATTCATGCTGCAGTTAACAAAGGAAAGACAGGGAGCTTATGCTAAAAATGGTTCTGGGTACTAGATATGAAAGAGCCTGACATGGCCAATGGCCGTACTGATCTATTTTTCTGTGTAGTCATTATAAAGGGGAAGGGTTTGTTTCTAGGACCCTGCTCCAATCAGCAGACCTTTGAGAATTTCCACTTCTGGTTGGACTCCACAAAATATTTATCTCTGAAGTTATGTCTGCCTTCGGAGGACAAGTTCCTCCAGCCAACTCTTTTCACTCATTCTCAGCCTCAAATTGAGGCAAGACTAATCACAAAGACAAACACATCAGAATGGAGGTTCAACTTCTGTGCACTGTCCACTTTCCATTTCTTTCCTTCTATTGTCTTTTCCTACCCTCAAATAATCTTCCTTCACATCAGGGCAGCCCTTTCTTTCCACTTCTTCCCCAGTTCTCTAAAATAATGGCTGCTTTATTTTAGTTATAATCCATAAGAAGACAGAGATAATTTTTTTTGCCTCTTTTTCATTACAGAGATGTAGCAAGGATAAATTAAATGACACGAGTAGAAGCACTGACCCTCTGGATTACTCTAAAAGAATAATGTGAATTTTGGACATACACTTAGAGACGTTTTCTTGATGCTTAGATGTCTTCCTTTTTTCCTTTATTGAAGTAACGTTTTTAGCTGCTCCCAATGTAGCAATATATAATGAGGGTTTTCACTTACCATGCTGGAGGGAAATTGCAATTTTGCCAAACAGTTGTCCTAAATGTAGCAACTCAAAAGTTATAATAGAAATGAGTTGGAGGTATAAAGACAACTTACTGCCTCCAGGTAGAGGTGGCGTATATGGGTTTGTGTAACAGACGTGTTTGACTGGAATTGGAAGGGCTGCTATTAACTCACTGGCAAAACACATGCTTTGCAAGCCAAATACCTACGTGATGGCTCTAGACATGGCAGCTTCTGAAGAGGAGAAAAACTGTGTCTATTTGAAATAAAGGAAAGCAGACTTTTTGGACCTTTGTGTGTGAGAGAGTGAATGTGTGTGTGTGTGTCAATAGCTTTTGGGAGCCACACAGCTCTCACTTATAGGGAAGAGATGCTCCATCTGTGGCAGAGACCTGGCTCTCAGCCTCAATCCAGACTTCATTTCTCATGAGCGAAGTCAATTTAATTTAATTTAATAATTCCTGGTTGCCTTAAAAGAGTATTGTGGACTCTGGAGGAAAATATGGCTTTTACTATTCTTTTGTAACTTTTATAATCAGTACTTAAATCATGCAAATCTCACAAAGGTCTTAAATAAAGCAATATAAAAATTTAAACAACAAAAAACTTGATAGTGCTTGTCTTAATTTGCCAGGACTGCTGTAACGAAGTACCACTGGTTGGCTTCAACAGGAAGAATTTATTGTCTCCCAGTTTTGTAGGCTAGAAGTAGAAAATCAAGCTTTCCCTGAAGTCTGTAGTGTTATGGTAGTGGCTGGCTGGCAATCTCTAACAATCTCTATTTTTGACACATGGCCATCTCTCTCCCTGTTTCCTCCTACTGTGCCCAACTTTCCTCTGCTTTTAAGGACTCTGGTCAGAGTGGATTAAGGCCCACCCTAATTTAGTTTGGCCTTACCTTAACTGATACCATCTTCAAGAATCCTCTTTACAAATGGGTTCACATCCACAGTTCTGGGCGTTAAGACTTGAACATGTCTTTGTGGAGGACATGACTCAGTCCATAGCAGTACTGTTTTATGACTCTGAGAGTCAGTATTCAGTTCAGTTCTCCTAGGGCTGAGATAAAATTTCAATGTGTTGTTGCTCAGGACTGAGAAGAAGGGGTCACCTAGAGATTCAGGGACAATATATGTGTCCCTGGGAGTTCTTTGGATATATTGAAAGAGAAACTCCAGTCATAGCATATGGGAAGGATTGCTTAAGCTCTAAGGCAAACCCCAGGCCCTAGAAAGCACACCAACAAGAAACAGGTTGCTGAAGCTTTGCAACCCCAGAAAGAGGACTCCTGTCCCATGGCTCTTTCAGCTATTTCTATGGAGTTCCATAGACAGCAGAAATCCTACAGATGAGGACAGTGGGGTGACACAGATGACCAAGGATTTCACTTTGCTTTCAAGAAGTAAGTCCTCACTATCCCTGTCCAACAGAATAGGAAATGTTCTGAATAGGTGGTCACTGAATGTTGCTTCCTTTTCTTTCCCACATGGGAGTCATTTTCCTTGGAGACTGCAAATGGTGGCTAAATAAATCAAATAGCCATACGTTGCCAGGTCTTGAGGAACCACATCCAAACCTGTTAGGAAAGGATGTATAGTATTCAGAAATGTTTCTGCATTTATAAGAATTTGGATTATGTCCCTTGGGTAAGGAGTTCATGTATTAGTGGTTATATATGGATATTTATATTATGCTAAATGAGATAATTTTATATTTATAAGCATGAGAAAAAGGATTGTATTATGCTTTGAGATGAAGGGCTATGAATATAATAGACATCTCCTGGTTTTACTTGCCAGAATCCATTTATCCCTTTTGTAGTAAGATAATACCTTTGTGTGTATGTGTGTTTGTGAGGGTGGGGGAGAGTGCGGGGGTGTAGACCAGGGAGAAACAATTCCATGCAGTAACAGAGGGGGCTGTATTTGCCTCCTTTCTCTGTCAGAGAGGTATGAGGTATGTTGTAGTAGACCTGGGCCAATAGGTGGACAGACTACTCTAAAATTCTGGTCACAGAGCCTGGTTCAGGAAGGGTACTAGACCCAAACCAGAGCTTTGGGGGATAACAGTCTCTTTAAGCTGGGGTTGCTAAGTCCTAAAAATGTGTGTCCTGGGCAGCTAACAACTGTCATGCTCCTACTGTGTACATACCCTTTCTAAGGGATGGAGAGAAACAAAGAGCCATGATCGCCAGTTCTTTTTTTTTACTTAAATGTTTTTCAGGATGTCAGAAGCCAGTCAAGAGATAGTCTTATATCACTGTGGACTGTCCATGACCTCAATAAAATCTACTAAGAATCTGGGAAATGGACCATTTGTGTCTTCTTTTAAGTTGCCATGTAACTCAAGAGTGCCTCAGTTGGTCTTGGCACCAATAATAATGGTCTAGCTTTTCCATTTTCCCTCTTTCTCTGAAATCCAGATGCCCAAATAATGGCCAGCATGCTCTATTTCCAAGTATTAGTTGTGTGTGTATTTGAGTGTGTGTGCGTGTGTGCACAAGTGTGCGTGTGTGTATGTTGGCGCTGGAAATCTATATTTTAAATAATTTGGGAAGGAAAAACACTAAGAAGGAGCTGCATTAAAACCAATTTCCATATATGCTATTTTGTTATTAGACAATCAGATTAGAAAGTCGTTTCATGGTGAGGCAGTAAAGGTTCGGTAAAATTTGATAGAAAAAGGGAATTGGGAAGGGTCCTGAACATGGGGTGCTGGTGTGAGGGCAGTCTGTGCAGAGTGAGGGATCAGCACTGAGTGTTAGCATATTTGGGAGTAGGGGATGTGATGGAAGGGAGAAGAAAGGATGAGATTTGGTTAACTTTAAAATTTTCTCTAGACCAGACTTGAGTGGTGTGAAGATCAGCTGGGTACTCTAGTCCAGGGGAGGCCAGTAAGTGGTCCTCTGTGGAGCTCTACAGTAGGCAGGTCAGACTACTGGGGTGACTTGTGACTGGTACAAACTTGTGCTACCACAAGACTCCAGGTGGCAGCTGAAAAGCACCAGGTTTCTTGATAGTGTTTCCTAATTCTTTAATGAGTCTGATCCTAAATACCAGCTGTGACCTCAGACTCATCTCTCTTTATTTCACTAGCATTTTTTGAAAGAGACAAATTTTGATTTAGCACAAAGATACCCTCTTTTGTCTGCCTCTCTGAGGTGTTTGGATGACTCGAGGAAAGTTCATTAATTGGGCACCCCGGACTTCCTAAGAGAAAGCCTACTTTTCTCGTATAACGTTGTGGTCATTCAGGGATCTAGGCTGACAGAGACGGCATCATTTTTGACTTGTAACTTCCAAGCCCACTCTGGTCACCTCCATTCCAGCTAGCAGGAAGGGGAAAGCACAGAAATCCAGGGCCATAGAATTCCTCTTAAGTGTCTGATGCAGAAACTGTACATAACAGTTCTGCTCAGTTTTCCATGAGTGAGAGCTCAGTTCCATGACCTCTTTTCTCTGCAAGGGAGGTTAAAGGTAGCCCCTAGCTCTGTCCCAGCCATGATTCTACTACTATGGAAGAAGATGAGAATAGGTGTGGTGGATACTTAAAAGTGTTTGCCACAGATAAGTTTAAATACTTCCTTGAATCTGTCCAGCAGAACCATAGATTGCATCATATTTTATCATTCCCCTTAATTCTGAGAAAGCTTGAAGCTAAATTTATTGTCCTTTAATAGTAACTCTCCTTTTTATTTTTTGGCATCTTTATCCATTACTCTGAACTCTCTCTTTTAACTTTTAATGGTTTTGTCTATCATACATTTTAATATTTTAAACATCTCAAATCCTTTTAGGAAGTAGGTGGGATATAAGTTATAAACAAAATAACACAACGAGGTGAAGAACCTGCCCAAAGAGTTGCTAATGTGAGGAGACTAAAACGTAATTGTTTGGGAAATTCACATTGGGGAGCTCCAAGAAATATGGGCAAAAGAACGCCTTTGGAGGGTATTGTAGCACTTAGTAAAACTGTGAAGTGGGTAAGCAGTGGGGCATACAGTCCAGATGGTATAACAACAAGGAATGGAGGGATCTGGTGCCAGAGAAGTAAAGTTGCAAATCAAACCAGTTTCTGAAAATCAGAAAATCTCTATTATAATATGACTTAAAACCAAAGTGATTTAAATGCCACAAAGGTCAATTAATGCCCTTTAGATTATGTTTCTAAATAGCAAAATCTGGGTGCTGGTCTTTTCCCATAATACATAAGAATTGCTTTGTATTTTCCATGCTATTAAATAATATATTAGAGTATAAGAACCAGTTGTTCATATACCAGCAATCACCATCAGAATTATTTAAAAAAATACTCAGTAATATTTGAACACCTAACATGCGCTTAGCACTTTGCTAATTTCCGTTGGAGATACAAAACATGGTTCCTTTCCTTAGGATTGTACACTCATAATCCTTAAGGCCATAAAATACTATATTGCAACACATTTTTACTTACCCTTATAAACCCCAGTCCCTAGCTCAGTGCTCGCCACAGATTAGGGTCTCAAATAATGCTGGTAGAATGAATATTAGAATACCACCTAGTGCTAATCTGAAATATGAAAAAGATATTAGGAGTCACTGAAATATGCAGGATTTCTGCCAATGCTTCTATAGCATTTTGAGGTTTTTCTTACATATGCACAAAGATAAACCAAAAATTTGTCACCAATTTAACGGCGAAATTAACAGAAAACTCTTTTAATAGATCCTTCTAGCTCAGGGTTTCTTAACCTTATTTTGTTCCACAGATTCCTTTGCTAGGCAGGTGAAAATTATGGAATCCTTACTTAGTCTATACTATACTGTATATTATTTAATAAATATATTACACCCACACCAACACGTCCCCACAAGAATAATGGTTTTTTGAACTTCAATTCAATTCAAGCTCACGGACCCCTTGTTAAGAACTCCTGTTCTAGATTTAGTTATCAGTGAATATGGACATTTACTATCCTTACAACTAAGTGATATCCTTCTTATAACTTTGTAATGTATGCTTTATTCACAAAGCAGCCCTTTCCCTAGGCAATTTCTGACAATGTGCCAATAGCTCAGATGGACATTGGATAACCAAAGGAATTAAGTTTTTACATATCTATCACAGGCATTTATTGCAAGTTGTGCTTAAAATTTTATTAAGTTATAAGCCATCCAAAATATCTCACCATCTTTGTTAGTGGTGTTTATTTCTCATCATTTTGTTTTTCTCTTTGGAGAAGGTATGGGTTTACAAAACAATCATGCATAAAATACAGGTTTCCCATGTACCACCTGACCACCAATACCTTGTACTGGTGTGGACTATTTGTTACAATTGATAACACATTTTTACAATTGTACTGTTAACTTAGGATTCAGTTTGTGTAGTGTAATTCTGTGGATTTAAAAAATTTTTTCTGTTATCATACGTACAACCTAACATATTTTAGATATATATAAAGATATATATTTCAATGCTGTTAATTATATTCAAAATGTTGTACTACCATTACCACTGTCCATGACCAAAACATTTCCATCATTCCAAATAGGACCCCTGTATATTTAAGCCTTAACTTCCCATTTCCTCTCCCTACCCCATCCCCTGGTAACCTATATTCTAGATACTGACTCTATGAGTTTGCTTATTCTAATTATTTCAAATTGGTGAGATCATACCATATTAGTCTGTTAGTGTGTGGCTTATTTCATTCAACATGGTGTCTTCAAAGTTCATCCATGTTATTACATGCATCAGGACTTCATTCCTTTTTATAGCTGACTAATATTCCATTGTATGCATATACCACACTTTATTTATCCATTCATCAGTTGATGGACACTTGAGTAGCTTCCATGTTTTGGCAATTGTGAATAGTGCTGTTATGAACATCAAAGTGCAAACATCTGTTAGAGTCATTGCTTTCAATTCTTTTGGTATATACCAAATAGTAGGATGACTGGGTCATATGGTAGTTCTACACTTAGCTTTCAGAGGAACTGCCAAATTGTCTTCCACAACAGCTGCTCCATTTTACATTGCCACCAGAAATGAATGAATGTTCCTATTTCTCTGTATCCTTTCCAGCACTATTTTCTGATTTTTAAAACGCAGCCATTCTAAAGGATATGGAATGCTATCTCATTGTGTTTGATATGTATTTCCCTGATAGCTAATGATGTTGAGCATCTTTACATGTGTTTTCTGGCCAGTTGTATATCTTCTTTGGAGACATGTCTGTTCAAGTCTTTTGCCCATTTTATAATTGGGATGTTTGTCTTTTTGTTGTTAAGTTGAAGGATTTCTTTATATACTCTTGATATTAAATCTTTATTGATGTGGTTTCCAAATATTTTTCCCATTGTGTAGGTTGCCATTTTATTGTCATGATAAAGTCCTTTGAGGTGGAAAAATTTTTAATTTTTATGAGGTCCCATTTATCTGTTTTTTTCTTTTGTTGCTTGTGCTTTGGATATAAAGTCTAAGAAACCAATGCTTAACATAAGGTCCTGAAAATGCTTTTCTACATTTTATTCTATGAGTTTGATAGTTCTAGCTCTTATATTTAGGACTTTGATCCATTTTGAGTTGATATTTTTGTATATGGTGTGAGGTAGGTTCCCTCTTCCTCCTCCTCCTCCTCCTCCTTCTTCTTCCTCCTCTTCTTCCTCTTCTTCTTCCTCCTCCTCCTCCTCTTCTTATTTTTCTTTTTACAAATGGAGATCCAGTTTCCCCAGCATCATTTGTTGAAGACACTATTCTTTCCCAATTGCATGATCTTTGCCTTGTTGTCAAAAATCAGTTTGTCATAAATAAGAGGGTTGATTTCTGAGCTCTCAATTCTATTCCATTGGCCTCTATGTAGTCCTTGTGCCAGTACCATGCTGTATTGATTACTGTGGCTTTCTAATAACTTTTTACAGTCAAGAATGGTGAGTCTTCCAACTTCTTTCTTGTTTAGATATTTGGGGCCCCTTCCCCTTCCATATAAATTTGATGATTGGCTTTTCCATTTCTGCAAAGAAGGTTGTTGGAATTTTGATTGGGATTTAGTGGAATCTATAAATTGCTTTGGGTAGTATTGGTATCTTAATGATATTTAGTCTTCCAGTTCATGAACATGGAATGTCCTTCCATTTATTAAGGAATTTATTTGATTTCTATTAGCAATGTTTTGTAGTTCTTTATCTCCTTGGTTAATTTATCCCTAGATATTTGATTCTTTTTGTTGCTAGTGTGAATGGAATTTATTTCTTGATTTCTTGTTCCCATTGTTCATTGCTTGTGTATAGAAACACTACTGATTTTTTGGTGTTGATCTTGTTCCCCACCATTTTGTTGAATTAATTTGCTCTAGGAACTTTGTTGTAGATTTTTCGGGATTTTCTGCTTATAGGATGATATCATCTGCAAGTAAATTTTTAACTCTTCCTTTCCAATTTGGATTCCTTTTATTTCTTTTTCTTACCTAATGCCTCTGGCAAGAACTTCTAGTACAATGTTGAGTAACAGTGGTGGCAGTGGGATTCCATGTCTTGTTCCTGATTTTAGGTGGATAACTTTGAGTCTTTTACCATTATGTAGGATGTTAACAGTGGGCTTTTCATATATGCCCTTTATCATGTTGAGGAAGTTTCCTTCTATTCCTAATGTTCTAAGTGTTTTTATAAAGAAGAGGTGCTGGATTTTCTCAAATGCTCTTTCTGCATCAATTGAGATGCTTATGTTGTTTTTTTCCTTCATTGTGGTACTGTGATGTATTGCATTAATTTATTTTCTTATGTTGAACCAACCTTGTATACCAGCGATAAATCCCACTTGATTCTGGTGTATAATTCTTTTAATATACAGTTGGATTCAGTTTGCTAGTATTTTGTTGAGGATTTTTGCATCTATAACCATAATAGATATTGGTCTGTAGTTTTTCTTGTGGTATCTTTATCAGGCTATTATTTTTCGTCTTGAGTTACTTGTGTTGGGCGGGGACAGCTTCTTTGTTAGGCTTCACTTGTTTAAAATTTAAAAATAAACTTTTAAAATTCATTAAAAAGGCATTCGAATTTTAAATGCAATCTGATGTTTATTTATATATATATACATATAACTAATATGTCCAAACATCTATACATATATTGTTTATATATGTACATACATAGCAGTTGTATCAAATACCTCTTACACACCATTTCAGGCAATGGTTAATATATCATGGTGTTCCAGGCAAAATAGATGATGAGATCCATTCTTTGGCTGGACCACCCTCTATAGTATGTATGTGTACATACATAGTATGATGTACTGGTTGCTAAATGGAAAGCTATAGTGCATTTCAACTTTCAATATCTGACATCTTTACTGAATGGCTTTTGGCTGCTCATTCTTTGCCCTTTAGTAACATCAGAGTTATTCTCAACAGTCAACTTTATATGGCTATTGTTTCAGCGGATGATCTGACCAACATTTAGGAAGCATTCTGAACCTGGAAAAATAAATTAATGAAAAAATATTCCAATAACAATAGTATTGCTAGTCACAATAACTTTATTTCCTGCCTTGGTAAGTGCATTCTTGCTTTTCACGTTGAAGAGAATTAAGGAGGCTTTTGATAACGGGTATTTATTGAATGTGACATAGATATGTCGTAAATCAATTGCCTAGGCATAATAATCTGTATAATTTCCTACTAGGGAAGCAATCTTACTGGGGCTTTAAGGAAATTTTCATTTCTCTGACCTTTATTAAAGTTGTTTATGTTTCACCAAGTAGGAGTAAATCAAAGGTCCATGTAGTAAACCTATTGTAGTCTAAGTAGTAGGATTTAAAGTAACAACATCCCCAGGTACCTTGACGTATTTTCTCTCCTACCAGGGAAATTGTGGGCCTCCTTGATAATGTCGGTACCTGTGAGTCCTCTGAGGAGGAAACATTTAGAAAGTCAAAGAGTCAATTCTTCTGTCAGTCACCAACCAATATATAGGCATCTTGGGCTTTTCATCATAAAGACATTACGTTTTATGGACTAGCTAGCCACAGATTTCACTTGGAAGATAAAACTTAAAATTTCTCATACTGAGAGATTATCATCTTCCAAAATCTTTTACTAGTTGAGTTTTGTTGCTTTGAATTGTGTTAGGTGTGGGACCCTGCAAATAGTGGGGATGAAAAGTCCAAGATGCCTTAAAGCATCCTCTCAAATCCTGCCACTACTTTATCAACTTAGTTTATATAATATTTTAAATCTTTGTTGTCATTTCAACAATGCTCACAGCATCTTCAACAGGAGTATATTTCAAATCAAGAAACCACTTTCTTTTATCATAAGAAACAACTCCTCATTCATTAAAGTTTTATCATGAGATTGCAACAATTCAGTCACATCTTCAGGCTCCACTTCTAATTCTAATTTTCTTGCTATTTCCACCACATCTATAGTTACTTCTTCCACTGAAATCTTAAACCCCTCAAAGTCATCCATGAGGGTTGGAGTCAACTTCTTCCAAACTCTTATTAATAGTGACATTTTTATCTCCTCCCATGAATCATGGATGTTCTTAATGGCATCTAGAATGGCGAATCCTTTCCAGAAAGTTTTCAATTTACTTTCAATTACTTTGCCCAGATCCATCAGAGGAATCACTATCTATGGCAGCTATAGCCCTACAAAATGTATTTCTTAATAATAATAATAGTTGAAATTCAAATGACCCCTTGATCCATTGGTCTCAAGGATGTTATGTTAGCAGGCATGAAAACAGCATTCATCTCATTGTACATCTCCATCAGAGCTCTTGGTTGACCAGGTGCATTGCCAATAAACAGTAATATTTTGAAAGGTATCTTTTTTTTTTTTTTTCCTGAGCAGTAGGTTTCAACAGTAGGCTTAAAATATTCAGTGAACCATTTTGTAAACAAATGTGCTGTCATCCAGGCTTTGTTGTCCATTTATAGAGCATAGGCAGAGTAGATTTAGCCTAATTCTTAAAGGCCCTAGGATTTTCAGAGTGGTAAATGAGCATTGTCTTCAACTTAAAATCACCAGATGCTTACTGCTTCACCTTGCATTTTGATGTTATGGAGACAGTTTTTTTTCCCCTTAAACCCCATGAACCAAACTGTGCTAACTTCAAACTTTTCTTCTGCAGCTTCCTTACCTCTCTCAGCCTTCATTAGAATTGAAGAGAGTTATGGTCTTTCTCTGGATTAGTCTTTGGCTGAAGGGAACGCTGTGGCTGGTTTGATCTATCCAGACCACTAAAACTTTCTCCATATCAGAAGTAAGGCTGTTCCACTTTCTTATCATTTGTGTGTTCACTGGAGTAGAACTTTTAATTTCCTTTAAGAACTTTTCCTTTGCATTCACAACTTGGCGAACTGTTTGGGGTAACAGGCCTAGCTTTCAGCCTATTTTAGCTTTCGACCTACCTTCCTCTCTAAGCTTAATCATTTCTAACTTTTGATTTAAAGTGAGAGATGTACAACTCTTCCTTTCACTTGAACACTTAGAGGCCATTGTAGAGTTATTAATTGGCCTAATTTCAATATTGTTGTGTCTCAGGGAATAGGGAGGCTTGAAGAGAGGGAGAGAGGTGGGGAACGGCTGGTCAGTGGAGCACTCAGAACACACACAACATTTATGGATTAAATTCGCCATCTTATATGGGTGCTGTTCGTGGAGCCCCAAGACAATTACAACAGTAACATCAAAGATCACTGATCACACATGACTATAACAGAAATAATAATAATGAAAAAGTTGGAAATATTGCAAGAATTACCAGAATACAAAATGTGATGCAGAAACACGAAGTGAGCAGCACATGCTGTTGGAAAAATGGCACCGACAGATGTGCTTGACACACAGGGTTGCCGCAAATCTTCAATTTACAAAAAATGCAGTATCTACAAAACACAATATGGGCAAATGTAATAAAGTGAAGCACAGTAAAATGAGTTATGCTTGTATTGTCAGGGATGCACCTAGTGTCCATCTGCCAGCCCTCACCTAGTTTTCTATTATGTGCAGATATTTCGGAGTGTTTCCATTCCGTAGTCCAGGGGATATGTTAGGTCTAATGAAAAAGTCTGACTATGACTTATACCTGGAAATTGGGAACAAGCAGTACCAACTGCTTATCAGGGCAGGAGATCTCCATGAAAGGCTCTTGGGCAGCACAGATTGTCTCTCCTTTCTGTTGCGAAGTAAGGTGTGTGGAGTTACCATCCACTGACCCTGACCAAACAGTCGGCCTCCCAAGGAGACTGGCTGTGATGGGATCTCTTCCTCTGCTCTTTTGGACCCTATGTGCTGAGTAAGTAATCAAATGATCATTTGCTGAAAGTTCCTGTTGTGACTGAGCTGTGTTCCTATGAAAACACCATATTGCAAATCGCTCCACAGTCCTTAACTAGCTTCTCTTCTTTTTCTCCACATCAACTTTTTAAAATATTTACCACCTTCTTTAAATCATCTACCCCACCATTTCCCCCTTTCTCTCAGGAGGCTTTTCTTCTCCGCTTAAGAAAGAAGTCTATTGAGACAGGTGTAACCTATTTTGATATGCCTTCTCCATCCATATCAATTTATCTATGTCTGTTCTTCCACTTTATTTTTCTTTCAAATGAGAGTGGATGTCTCTGTTGATATTTAAGACTAATTTATAGTGGCCTAATTGGGGGTCTTGATTTCATCAATGCTGCTTCTTGCTTCATTGGTTGATCTCTTAACTACTATTACCCTCTTTCAAGGTATAGGTATGGTTGTCCACTACACCTGAAAAACCCTCATAGACCCTGTCCCTCTTCTTGTTATTGTTCTCTCTGCTTCCCTCTAAAACCAAGCTCTACAAAGAATGACCCATAATTACTATCTTTATCTTTTTTAACCATTGTAATCTGGTTCCAGTGTCACTAACCCAATGGGACTGTTAAGCAGAGATCAATTTCCTTCTAAACACTAAATCCAAATGACATTTTTTTGTTTGTTTGTTAGTTTACACTTTACTTGGCCTTTATGCAGCATTTACTAATGTTGACCTATTCCTTTCTGAAAATCTCTTTTCTCAGACCTTCGGAGATATCACTGAACCCTAATTCTCTTTATACCTCTTTGAAGTTCCTTCTCAGTGCCTTTTATTTCTCAGGTCCAAACATCCACATCCCTTCTGACATCCATGTCACCTTTGATAATATTTACCTCCCTTTAGCCTAATTTCATGCTCACTAACCAGTTTCTGATTATAATTTGGCCTACAGGAAAAGAATGCATTGGTTGAGGGATTTCAAGTAGACTTGAAGGCTTGTTATAATTCTCATTGTAAAATAATTAATTGGCATTCTAATTTATCTATCACTCAGTCATATGACTGGTAAGTGATTCATCTTCCATAAGACAGATCAGCTCTGTGCACCTTTATTGTAAGAGAGCACATGCTGAAACCTGGGACCACACCACAGCAATGTCACTCCATGAGGCCTCAAGCAATCAGCTGACCTCCCAAGGGGAATGTGTCTAGATCATTTCTCTGTAACTGCAATAGCCATTTCAGAAAAGTAAAGCATATACATATGTATTACCAAGGACTATAGTGTTCCGGGCCTAATGGGATTTAAAAAAAAAATGCAGGTACAAATGAAATTTGAAAATGTCTACCTCTTGGACACTAAGGTGTCCTCGAAGATTGAAGCCTAGTAGAGCACCTGGCTCTTAGAATATACTTTGTAAATATTTGTTGATTGAATAAATGGAAGATTCTCTATTGAGAAATTCAAACTTTTATCCATTTGTAGCTTCCTTCAAAATTAAGGCTATAGTATTCCCATTCTAGTTAAGTGGACATTTTAATGACCACCAAGCCTTACATGGTGGGTCATTAATGCTTTCATGAGCTGCTGTTATGGTGTAAGTAAATTTTAGTCCCTCTAACATACTCCAGGGATCTATTTTCACCTGCCATTTTAGGAAAAAAAAAAATGTTTGTGTTTTGCTGGGTTTTAATATTGGTGTCTGGGGTACTTCACATGACTTTAGGATATATAGCTTAAACTGTAGAGAATATTGTATTTTTGGTATCTTGAAAAGAGAAATTACTTGGCATGTTATAATGGTAAAAATAAAGTTACACCAATTGAAGATTTAATTGTTACATTCTAGCCAGCACATTTGATTTTGTATGCTATGACAGAATAACAACATACACCAAAGTTTGAAAATAAATACAGTAATTGTCTTTTATAGATAAGTCCACGTGTTCTTGGCAGATCTAATATTGGCTGTAAAATGTAATAGTACAGTAGTAAGGCAAGTTGAAAGTTTTCCCCTGAGAATATTGACTCATCTTTTTATTGCTAGATTTAAGATGATGAACACTTGCTTTGAAAAATGCTATTTTTCTCTTTTGCTGTGTTTAATTAAATGCAAAAATCCTAGCGTGGAGCAACCTTTAAGACTGCAAATTTAAACTCATAAAAGTCAGATAATGGAAAAGTGGAGGTTGTGATGGCAATATTAACTCATCCATTGAATATAGGTTGCTTTTTGCATGGCTAATTAGGTGATTTAAGCAAGGATGATGCCAGTGAGGTATCTTTCTTCTTCTCCCTAAATTCTGTGACTATTTTAAACTATCCTTTCTATATGCATCATGTAGCAAGAGCCAAAAATACTTCTGGTATAATTCAGTATTAGTATTTCTATCTGAGAAGTTGTATGAGCTTTGAGAAGAACCCCATGTGGTCCACGTAGGGACTATGGTACCCAGTTTCTTTCTAGTCTCTTTTCTCTTAAAAACCTTTGAAACTTTAAAACATGAAAGCTAAAATAATGAAGCAATTGAGAGATTTCTATATGGCCTTTATTGCAATATTTTCTAAAAGACCATCATTTAATGATCTTTCTGGAACTTCAGTAATGAGCTCTCTGAGATGGGGGTTCTAAGAGGAATCATGGTGCAATAGGGTGTGGGTTTTTGAGCCAGACAACCTGAGTTTGGATCCTTATTCTGCCATTTACTAGATATATGGCTTGAGGTAAATTACTTATTTTTTTCTGAATTGTTTGTTCAACTATAACCTGGGGAATAAACTCTACTTTGCAGAATGGTTGTGTAAGCATTAAAGAAATTAAATGGCAGTGACTTATTATTTTGAATTTTTCACACAGGGAAGAGAGTTATAATGATGTTCCATCAACATTTGAAATATTTCCTTCTTGCAATCCTAGTACAACTTACTGCCAAATTAGTCTGACACGTTTCCTGATGTGACAGACATCTGATACATTTTGCAGATTGTCAGCCGTATAATTTTCTTCCTGCCTCTCCTTTGGCTCTCCTCTGGTTCCTTTTCTGCACCAGCTGCCATAGTGATCTTTCTGGAACACATGTATGAACAGTTAGCTTCCACGCTTAAAATGCTTCAAAGAATCCCACTGCCTTCAGGATAAAGTCACACATTCCCCCGACACTTCTGCCTGGATCCTCTATGTTAGACCACATGTACCTGTCTGCACATGCTGTTGCTTTGCTTGGTGTGCCTTTACCCATCTCACCCACATGCTACAAATCCTCATTTATTCCTAATGACTTGAGGTGTGATTGCATCTTGAAAGCTTTCTCTGATTTTCTTTTCAGGCTGAATTAGGTGCCCCTCCTGGGGCCGGGAGGAGTTTGGTTCTCTCAGTACCTTCTTTTATGATTTTTTTCTATTTTACTGTAATTGCTTGTCTATTTATCTGTCTTTTTTATACATCATTGAAACTAGTGTCATCACCTTATTCATCTTTACATCCAGGCCTGGCAAAATACCTAATAAACAGTAGAATGTTCAACAATTGTTCGACTGTAAAGCAGATGTCCCTGTAATGAGTACCATTTGAGAGTTCTTGTCCTTGGCAGTTAGCTTCTGGAAACCTATTATAAGCATGTGAAGCATCTCTCCAAATTCCTCCCCAACAAAATCTCCCTACTAAAAATATTTTAGGAGAAAAGCAAGGGGTGAAAGTAGGCTATGGTATATAATGTGTGGAGTAATATTCTACCACAATTCACCTCAATTTTTTAAAACTATAAATTGCAGTGATATACTTACTGTGTTGTCTATAGATAACTAGAACCCAACAGGGACTTATATCTTTCAGGTTCCCTCTTAAGGAGGATCTACTAAGTTGTGTCAATCTTTGTTCTATGGCAATATCATTTGGAGGCACTATTGCTTATTCCTTAATTTTAAAATGCACTTCTCTAAATGCATAACAGCAGCTGTGATCTCTGTGTCCAGCTGAAGAGTGGAGCCAGCCAGATATATGAGTTGCCTGTTAATCCTGATCTAGGGTTTTCCATAGGCAACAGGAGAGTATTTTGGGTGGTCCAAAAGGTTGCACTATAAATGTCATAAGGCAATGTTTCTTTCTTTAGGTCCAATGGTGGGTCAGGGAGGTGACTGGTTTAATTTTGAGGGGTGAGGGGTAGAGTGGATGGGAATAGAGCTGGTTGAAATCAATTAAACCATTGTCAATTTTCTATTACAGCTTTGTAAGTACTCATTGATTGTTTAGATTTCAATTAGGCATTTTAATTTGGTTAATACTCTGTTATTCACTCATTCCTTTAGGTAAGGAACATTCAGGTAAGGAACTGCCTATTAACTGACCAGATCCTTATTGCTGAAATTAAAAGGTGAATTAAATATAGGATTGCCCTCTAAGAGTAGTGGCATGTAGGTGTGGTAGGTTGAATTATGTACCCCAGAAAAAAAAAGTTCTTCCTCTTAATCCCATTCCTGTGGGTGTGAAACCATTGTAAATCAGATCTTTTGAAGATGTTATTTTTTATTAAGGTGTGGCTAACTGAGTTAGGATGGATCATAATCCTATCACTGATGTCCTTATACAGAGAAAGCCATGGGGAGGGGCTGGAAGCCCCCTGGAAGTCAGTGAGGACCTGAAAGAGAAAGGAGAGGATATTGTCCTCTGGCAAGAAAGTGAGAAAACCCAAGGATTGCCTGAAGCCTACCTACCCCAGGAAGAAGCAAGTCTTACAGGCTCCAGAATCAATTCTCATTGTTGTGTGGTATTTGTCAGAGCAGCCAGGAAACTAAAATAGTGGGGATGAGTACAACAGATTTGGAATGATAGTTTCCTGTTTCTAGACAAGTAGGAAAGCTTTCTTTTAAAAAATTCTATTAAATATTTGTGGATTTAAGGATTTCCCTCCCAATAAATGCTGAATTCATTCATTTTTACTGTCAAAGTGCTCCTCTTATTAAAAGTAGTGGGGTGAGAGATGTCCTATAAAGATAGAATGTGAACTTCTTTTATAACATATAGAGGTTAGTTCAAGATCAGCTGTTTTAATTTCTAAGAAAAGATATTATTAATTTTTATCAAAAAATGGGCTGACAGAGATGCTGAAAAAATAGTAGCACTCTTTTATCCAGACTAAAAATGTAAAAATGAGCTTTGGCATTTTCTAATGATTTTTGTAGTAAATGTAAAACAATTTGTGATACCCAGTTTTATGGATTTTTAATAATTAGATTAAAATTTGAGGCTATAAGCTTTAGAGATAAGGTCATATATTTTTAAAAAATTATTATTTCTTTAGAAGGCTACATGATGAACACACATCAAGCCCTCAGCAGGATGTGTGGTAAGAATGCCTAGAAGTTTTAAATTACAGCACAAGCTGGTAGTGGGTGATAGGGCAAGATGAGTTGGTTATGGGACTATGATGATCAAAGAGTGTTGGCTGAGGAATTACTAGAGATTGACTGACGTTATATTCCAAGCAACATTTGGAATCCTTAACACATTTGATTTGGTTTTGCACTCAACCTGCTGAAGTACAATCAATGCAGGATCTGAATTGTGTGAAGTCATAGACTGGATTTTAACTGTCCATAACTTTATCTGAAAATCCTCTCCTTTTTACATAGGCTCTCCAAGCTGCTAATATTTTCAAAAATACCAACAAGAAAGGGCATATGCAGAAATGTTTTTCAGACAAATAAGAGACATAATTATTGTGAAATACTTCAAATACAGCAAAGAATATGTAGGCATATTTAAGAAAAAAATTACAGATAAAATGAAGTTCCATCTGTTTACATTTCTTATCCCATATTTTTCCTATCTCAGAGTTAAGACACTCCTGAATTTTATGTTTATCCTACCAATGCATAATTTTATTCCACTGGTATATCTATAATTATCAATAATCAAATAAGTATTATTTGCATGGTTTCAAACTATGTAACTGATAATGTGCTATATGTAGATTCCTCCTCCCCCCAACAATATGTTTCTGAGATTCTTTGATTATAACACACTGAATTTATCCAGTCTTCTGTTAAAGGGCATTTAGGTCATTTAAAATTTATTGCTATCATTCACAATTGTGCTATTTGTGCATTCATTCATTCATTCAACAAATATTTATTGAAACTTAGCATTCTAGACACTGTACTAGGTGTTGGGGACACAGCAATGAACAAAACAGACAAAAATCCTCTGCTCTTGTGGCACTTACATTTTACTGGAGTGGGGCAGTCAATAAACAAAACAAAGTAATTAAAGAACAGCGTATGTTACATAGTAATAAGTGTTATTGAGAAAAATAAAGCAGGAAAGGAGGATGGAGAGTTCTAGATGGGAGGGGGTGGCATTATAAATTTTCACATGCTGATCAGGCATGGCCACACTGAGAAGGTGACATATGAATATAAACATGGAAGAGGTGAGAAGGTGAGGTTATGACTCTCTGGGGCAAAGGAATTTGAGGTAGAGAAAAGAAGTATGAAAATTCTAAGGAAAGAGTGTGTTGGTAAGTTCAAGGAAGCCAGTGTGATTGGAGAGGGGCCATTGAGGAGAAAACGATAAGAGAAGAGGTCAGAGAAGGAATAGGGGCCCGACTCACTTCTTATTGTGAAATATCTTCCATTTACCAGACAATATGTATGCATATTTAAAGAAACAACTACAGATACATTGAGGCCTACTTTTTAGGCTATTGTAATGGTGTGGTATTTTCTCTGAGTGAAATGTAATAGCATTGTGGGGTTTTGATCAGAGGAGTAACAAATTCATCCTGTGTTTGAATAAGATTGCTCTGGCTGCTGATTTGAGAACAGATTGTAGAAGGGCAAAGAATGAAGTAGAAATACCAGTTAGTACAAGTGATATGTAATGAGGGCTTAAACTGGGGTGTAGTGGTATATGCGTGCGTAGTGATCAAATTTGGAATATGTTTTGAGGATGAGTTAACAAGATGTGCTGATGGATTTAATGTGAATTATGACAGGAAGAGAAGGAGTGTTTTGGCTTGAGAAAGTGGAAAGGGTAGAGTGGGTGGAAGTAGGGAAGATGGGAAGATCAGATTTTTGGTGGGGAAGATGAAGATTTTAGTTTGTACATGTTAATTTTGAGATGTCTTTAGATATCCAAATGGAGATGTCAAGTAAGCAGTTGTATATGCAAGTGAAGTTCAAGGGTGATACACATTTGGAAATGATAGTATACCTATGGTATTTAAAACCATAAATCTGTATTGAGGAGGTATAGAAAGAGAAGGGAAAATGTACAAGGACTTAGCTCTGGGACACTCCAACATTAAAAGATCGAGGAGATTATGTGGGGCCAAGAAGACAGAAAATGAATGGCATGTGAAGGAGGAAAATCATGAGAATATAAAATCTGGAAGCCAAATATATATAATATCCTGAATATAATATCTGGAAGATAGTGTTTCAAGGATGAGGGAGTGATCAACTTAAATATTGCTGACAGGTTAAGTAATAGGAACATAGAGACTTGCCCATTGGGTTGAGTAATTTGGACATCATTGGTGGCTTTTATAAGAGTAAATGAGTGTTTTTGGTGAAGTGGGTTTAAGATGATTTGCTTTAAGTAGGTTAGAATAAGATGCACTGAGTGGAAGAAGAGAAATTGGAGTCATAAATAACAAATAATTCTCTTGAGGAATTTTGCTGAAAAGTAGAATAGAAAAATGGGGGAAGTGGATTTAAGTTTAAATTTTTTTTTATTTTTTTATTTTTTTATTTTTATTTTTAGGGCTGGCAAGGTGAGTAAAGAGTTTATTAGGAAACAAGAAAAGAATACACAATCTGAGACATAGATTGCAGGCATGCTGCAGGGTGAGATGTGCATATGGGACCCCAGGCCTTTTTAAGACCTTTACTGTATACTTTTCCTAATGTTGGGGAGGGAGTGTTTGCTGTTCTGATTGGTTGACCCCTCTGGTTAGCAATCAGGGCACCAATGGTAAGGTCTTTTGTTTGAAGGTATCCAGGGTTTCCCCTTGACCTTGGAAAGAGTTCCAAATGGGACCTAATGGCCAGGGTCTCATGGGGTCTTTCCAGCTTTGTTCTTTAGTAGCAGCCTTCCTTTTAGGAGGTTTCTGGGTGAAGTCTCATGACCATGTTGTCTGCTGGGTCTTTCTCATCTTCTCTATACTAGCAGGATCTTTCCTCATCTTCTCTATACTAACCTGCCTCAACTTCCCCCTCAGAGAGTTTATACCCTTATTCTTAAGGGAAGCTGAAGGGCAATGGTCATTCTTCTGTAGCTGCTTCCTGCTGGTTAGGGGACGTAGGCCATGCCTGACAGAGTATAAACCCTCTAGTTATTCTATTGAGGTTGAGGGAAGACATGTCCAGCACGATGGTTGGAACTGGATGAAATTCCTGCATGACTAATATCTTGCTCTGGAAGGCATTGATTCTGGAAGAAGTAGACCTAGTTAGAATTTAATATACATGGTCCTACTAAAAGGATAAAGAAGATGGTGGTAAGCAGGCACCTCCATCTGAAATACTGGACCATGAGAGTGAGAAAGGCCAGGTGCATTCAGTGGCTACATCCTCCCAAAGTTGATGGGAAACAGCATTCTTCCTGGAGTTCTTTTATGCTGTTGGTTAACTCTAGGGAGAGATTGTGGTAGACCTGCTGAGTTTGGAATAAATTGCCAATCCCAGTTCCCACACTGGTCATTATGCCTAGGACAGCTAGGAGAGGTATGAAGAGAGGCACTGCCCTAGACATAAACTCACAAAGACAGTATAGCAACAAGACAAGTATATGGCAAGCAAAATAAGAGCCATTCCTTTATCTTATAGGCATATTCATTCACTACTTAGAAAATGAATTAAATTTACCAGGACTTTTAACATCTTCATTATCCTCTGCATACGATCTAGAATAGAAGAGTTATTATTATATTCATCAGGCATGTAGGTACAGTTCTTAATACTAATCAATGCACAAGCTGGCAGTTAATAGATCTAAGTTCCAGCTTTGCAATATCATACATATTATCTTTCCATGGGAGCAGACCATAATGCCAGTTGGGTTGGTGTAGCAGTTTGGCAGTTTGATATAGTTAGGAATTCCAAAACTAGATATTAGATTATGCTTGTAAACTGGTCTGTTAATCTGGGCATGATTAAGTTATGATTAGGGTGTTGACTGGGCCACATCAATAGGGCATTGAGCCCCACCCCTTGGTGGGTGGGGTCTTGAAGATGAAAGACATGGCAAAGGACAGTGTTGCAGCAGTTTTGATGTTGGAGTTCTGGTGAGGAAGGAGAGAAGGCCCCGGGATAGAGACGAGCCATTCACCTGAGAGTTCACAGCTGGCCTTGTGGAGAGAGGCAAAGCCTAGAGAGCCTCATAGTCTACAGCTGACCTTGTGGAGGAAACAGAGGAGCTAAGCCCAGAGAGAAACGGAGCCCTGGGAAGAGAGGAACCCAAGAAGCCTGAACCCTGGCAAACGTCGGCTGCTGCCTTGCTCCAACACGTAGCAACAGACTTTGGTGAGGGAAGAAACTTATGCTTTATGGTGTGGTAACTGTGGACTTCTACCCCAAATAAATACCTTTATAAAGACCAACCAATTTCTGGTATTTTGTATCAGCACCCCTTTGGCTGACTAATACAGTTGCTTTAAGTTCTATTCACATTCCTCTGGTAATTATTGCTCCACTTGGTATGTCATTCACACGCTGCAGCACCGTTGATCCTAGAAAGAGGCTAGGAAGTTAGGCTCCAGTGTTTCACCGGCCTGGTGCATAGCACCCTTCAGCACTATGAAACACAGCCAGTCTGGAGGCAATGTCCATTGTAAACCTGGCCATATTGAGCCATCACTGGCTGCCACAGGAGTCTGAAGCTGCAACGTTCTCTCTAAACCACTTCAAGAACATGTCCAGATGTGGTAGATGCCTTTATTGTTTTAGGGTGTAGAGTCCTACCCAGTGAATAACTCAAATGCAGAGGCACCATGCAAGATATTTGGGTCCTGGTTTGAATGCACAAGAGAGTTTGACAATACTGAAGTCTATCTATTTTAATTTTTATACACTTTTTAAATACTTCCAATGCAGTTTATAACATATCAAATGAACTTAACTATTTCAGTACTTTACTTTTTACTTCTATACCTTTACCATGATGATGTTAATTAACAGGTATTTTACTTTAGCAGTACAGGAGAATCAACTCTCTCCATTATTTTATGAAAAACAGTGATTCCCAAAAGAATCAAGATTATCTTTCCTTACCGCCAATTTAATATGCAGATTGAGGGGGCCTGTGACAGGTTACCCTGTTAGGAAGTTACTTTTTGTCATTAATATCAATTTAGGTTTCGAATTAATAATGGCTTCCTGGAATTAGCCATTTAAATGTTTCAGTTTAGAAATTGCTTTTACAAATTCCTTATAATTAGCCATGAGTTAGTTTACCTTTAAATAAGCTTATTAAATTACAATTAGCAATCAATGAAATTTACTTTATCCATTTAAAAATCTTGTCTTACATTCGTCATTCTGTTCTTTGAAAACTAGTCATTTCACTTAAGGACAGATCTACATTTCCTTCTCTAATTTAATTTCATTAAACATGAACTTACAACTTTCATCATCTTAAATATTTAATACATATAATGCTAATTAATTTTATTAGTATCCTATAAACCTAGGGAGATTACACCCAAGCTAAATAAAATTGAAACCATTATAGTTTATGCAAGGGTTGTTCTTTTTTCCTTTCTTCACAGGAGGCTAAAACCTCTTTTTTCAAAAAAAATAAAATTCTAAAATTGTGAATAACTTTAAAAGCATACTGACTGCTAGGTTCTGGAATATATTATAATTGTTTAATTTGTTTTAATCGTAATTTAGAAAAGATCTTTCCTTAGCTTTCAAGGACTTTTCCTTTACTTACTGAAATTTGGTAATATGATCATTAACCACCCTTATTTTAAGGCTGTTAAAAGGTTTAAATTGGGGAATTACAGGACAAACTGTGATTCTTAATTCCCTAGACTAGAAGATAGAGTTTTAATCTGCTACTCCTAGCCTTTCATAGCTCTTGTAAAGAGAAGGCTCTAGGTCAAAGAGCATAGGAAAAACTTTTCCCCTTTCCCAATAGTTTCTATATTCAGATTTCTATATGACCTTTCCATCCTGTTTAGTCTAATTTGGGCTCCAGAAATATTCATTCCCATACATATAAGTGCATATTTAATTTTTAAAAATTTGAATAGAGCTCTTTTTAAGAATTTTCATTTGTTAATTTGATATCATCCAAAGGTACAAAAATATATGCCAAACAAATAGACACAAATAGAGAGTTACACACAGAAACACACAACTCACCAATGTTACTTATAATTTTCATTTTCTTACAAAATAAATTTAACTGTAAAATAGCATTAAAAAATCTCTTTGAAGGCTATTTTGAATTAATCTGCACTGTGACCATGCAGTTTTGCACAAGAATTTCATTCCTTTTAATTATTGGCTTATAAACCAATTGTTCCCAATGCTTTAAAATAAAATTTACAACATTTTTCTTTACTTCAGAGCTTTGCTAATTTTCCATTTCAACTTTGGCAGACCTTGGATGATTAACACTCTTCCAGTATATACTCACTGAGGTCATGGAAGTCTCAGGGAAAACTGGTTTCTTCTCATGACCTGTTGCTTTTAGGAACCTCAGCATTCAAGGTGGGAGGCCCCCCACTCCTTAGTCCTCAGAGATATCAGGACTTTGGCGGCTGCTGGACTGGAAGAGTGGCTGTCTAACCCTGAGTGCCAAGAATTCCACCAGGCATCAATCTAGTCCACGTCTGGGTATTTATGAGAGAAAGCAAGGATATTAACACCAGTGGAAGGACTAGAGACAGGGGTGTCTCAAATTTACCTTCCTCTGAGCCATAGGTGGCAGAAGTTGCCATGCTACAAACAGGGGAGAATAGAGTAGTTACCATTACAAAGGTGAGGCCAGCTCTGAAATAACCATAAACAAAGGCAAGACCAGTTTAAAATTACTGTCAAAATAACAAGCATATACAAGGGTGAGGCTTGACTTGCAGTAACTATAAACAAAGGTGTTTAATTTAGAATTATCACCACAATAGTAGATCTAGGGGAGAAGCTAGTCTCAAAATAACCACAGTCAAAGGTAAGTTCAGTTTATAATTACCATTACTATGGCAAGCATAAGCAAGGGTTAGGCTAGACCTGAGGTAATCATAAACAAAGGTAAATTAGTCTAAGATTACCATCACAATAGTAGGTCTAGGCTAAATCCACCCAGTTATAGCAATTTCAGATATTCTTCTTCTGCTTAGGATATAAAAGGATCTATGTAATGATCTTAACTCTTATTTACTGTTTCTAGTAAGTTTTTACTTCAAAAGAAATTGGGCACTTTTGTTTATTAACTAAGTAACTGAAACAATTTTATTAGTAACAACATTGCCAAGCTTCCCTGCTTTTCCAGCAGTTGAACTAATTCCACTTGTGATTTATACATCAAACCCAATTGCAAGATAGTAATGACATTTAAAGACTCATTTTTAGGTTATCTTTCACCATTATCCAATTTGTAACAGGAGAACCCCAAATCTGACTTACGAGTTTCTACGCACAAGCAGATTGACAAAGTTAAAGCAAGCACAGATGAGAACAGAAGAGAGAATTTTACACACTTGCTTAGCTTAGGGAAAAACCTGACTTTAGAAACACCTTAATACAAAGCTCCCAGTGTCTGTTTATGACAGAAACCTCATGTGGGACCCTCCAGCTTCGTTCCTCCAGGATAGTCCCTGGGCAGTTGCTAGGTATGGAGCTAAGGGGTCCAAAGAAGCCCTGCCCCCAATGAAACATGAATTGGGGCTGCTCTGGGGGCTGCATCCTATTCATTACCCCTCACAAGGACTGAAGCCCTGTGAGGCTTTTTTTTCACTGGAAGGATTGGAGTGTTGCAAGGGAATAGGCAGGCAGCTAGGAATAGCCAGGAACCTTTTAAATCATGGGCTGGAGGTCAGGGAGAGATTTAGTAAATGGCCTAGATCTTGAGTCTCCATTCACTCCCCTTATTAGGCATAACCAAGGCTAGAGAAGTCCGGAGTGCAGGCTAGGACTGAGTAATTGGCTCCCATGTTAATTAAGAAATTAAAAATCTTACCTGCCATGTCAAGAGTCACCTGAGGCTCTTCGTATTGATGGTCCACACGTGGCTTCAAGCCACTTCCATCCTCCCCTGGGGCAAGGCCCCATTGGTCAGGGTGGTGAGGCACTTGGGGCCAGGTTCCTGCTGACATGGAGCCTGGATTCGGATGGCCCTGAGGTGATGGTGCCTTTAATGGCAGCAGTTAAAAGGTGAGCCTTTTCTGGGCCCTGTTCCTGCTGCTCCTTACCTTCTCCATCTTGGTGGCATGGTCTTAATTGTTGAAAACTGGGAATGCTGTTTCTAAAAGGAAGTTAATGGAAGTTTGGGGGCCCAGGGAAAGTTCCTGCAGCTTTCTGTGGATTTCTGAGGCAGACTGGCTGGGTTTCTAGGTTCTGCCTCTGAGTAATTTCCCTGAGTTTATAATGGACAGGTTTGGTAGTGCATTTCCTCATCCCTTTAAGGAGACATGACCATATGGTCTCTGGCCCTCTGATCTGCCTTTCCCCTTCTTTCCTCTTACATAGATTTAACTGGAACTCAGGATCCCATACAGAGGCCACTCTTGACCATAATGTGGCCATGTGGTAAGGCAGGAAAAGATTAACCTCTTCCTTTTTAGACCATCAGTAGATAGGTTGTCCCAATTCCTGAGAAGACACCAAAATCGGGGGTCTGCTGGAATACTGGAGAAGCTGCCCATTACCCTATGGGAGGATAAATACGTTTGTCAGTCTTGGTGGCATCCCACTGCTAGAACTGTTTGAATGGATTGTCTGCCAAGCCAGTGTCCTGGAGATTGGGAGCCCTGCTCGCTGTCTCCATGTTCCAGGGATTGGAAGTCTTATGTTTCTGGGCATCCGCAGAGCCTTAGAGGTCTTGGGAGATGTTTGGGTCCAGTTCCCAGACTAAAGCTTCCAAGCTGGGCTTTCCTGCTAGGAAAGGGACTGGCTAGGGAGCTTTCTATTGGCCTAGCCTTGCAGAGGTCTTAGAATGTGGCCGTGAGAGAAAGCTTAGTTTATGGCCACTGCCAGAGACTGAGTTTTGCATTTAAACCGGACATGAAGAGGCATGTTAAAAAGCAGAGACTGGTCTGAGGCTTACAGGCAAACAGCCTCAGGGGCCCCAGAAGTAATGGACTAACAAGAACTTCAGAGCCTCCCCAGGGGTGGGGGGTGGTAGGGGGGTGGGGGGTGGGTATGAGTGAGGAACAAACTTCTGGAAACAGCCCAGGGTGAGAGTTTCAGGAGCCTTGCTAATAAAACAAAAGAGGGCACAGACAGGCTTTAATTAAAACTCACCAATTTTGGGGGAGGGGGGACATCGGGGAGTATTACTTGCCTCCTGGCTTGGCTCACCAGATATGTTCCTGGAATGCTCTGGGTTCTGGGCTTCTCAGTTCTTGGCTTATGTTGCATAAAAGAATTTAAGGACATGCCATAGGGTAGGCAAGGGAGTAAAGAGTTTATTAAGAAATGAAAAAAGAGTACACAATCTGAGACATAGACTATGGGCATGCTACAGGGTGAGACATATTTAAATTATTTTTAAGATGGGAGAAATAAGATGGGAACATGTTTATTTGATGGGAAAGATCCACTTCAGAGGGAGAATCTGATGTTGTAGGAAAGAAGAATAGAAATGTGGAGTTTAAAGTATGCCAATATTCAAATTTAATAGATAAAGACAAATTTCTCTCCAAAGTGGAGAGATTTATTATCCTATCAGAGGTGCATGCATTTCTATTTATCCATATCTTGTTCAAAGTCTGTATTGCCAGATTTTTTTTTGCTTAAAATAATGGATGGATGGACAATAGTATTTTATTTTTTTATAATCTCACTAGTTATTAGTGAATTTGGGTATCTTATGTTTATTGACCTTTCACATTCCTTTGGAAATTGCCAGTTTATATTGTCAAGGTAGGTTTCTTTTTCTTACTTATTTCTTGACATTCTTTATGCAACGTCCTTCTGAGATGTGCATAAGCGTTACCTCGGGATGACCTCCTGACTCACTTTGAAGCTTGCTAGAATCTTTTATCAAAGGATCAGCTTTACCGACGGATGTAGACCATTTTCCATCAGAATATACCATGCAGAACTGGGTGGGAAAGAGTGTGGTCTGTGATGTGAACTGTAGTCTATGCTCGGTGGCAAGGCCCCATGATGTGTATATCCATTGCGGGTGTAGTACCACACGGATGGGGAATGGTTGTGTGGGGAGTTTTTGGGGGTGTGGGCGGTGGGGAGCATGGGAATCCCTGTAGTTTCTGAGTAATATTTGGGTAATCTAGGC